>WURT03117034.1:0-11880 GCA_009936505.3 Holothuria glaberrima
TTGTCATGTGGGTGACTCAGTCCTGTTACAATATATCATATGGCAAGGAATCACTAAGCCTTTTGGCTTTCTAGTTAGTACATTCCTTTGGCAATGTAAACACACGTGGCCTCACAGGTCTACTGCAGCAAACGTAGCTTGACTTTCATGTAATGTTTTACTTTGTTATTGGTATCATTATCGGTATCTGGCCGATATTAAAGTTTGACTTATTGGTTATCGGCAAGTTCCGATATCACTGTTATCGGCTCAACACTACTTAAGTTCTGTATTCATTGTCAGAGTGCCAGGCTTGTGCAGTTTGTAATTATGTCAAATAGCTCTCTGAATTGAATTATTTTGCAAAAATACCTCAAGAGTAGTCCATTAATTTGAAAGAAGTCATTAACCATCTGATAACTAGGTTGGTAAGTATTTCATGGTGAGTGAATTCATCTATGGTACAGTGCTTTGTTTCATTAGAGTTGATGACAGTTAATTGCGGTCAGCTGGACAAGCAACTAAGCATATCACTTTTATGTTTGATGCATATCACCAGCGTTAGTAAACTATAGATAATTAATCACCCTGAAGTTGAATTCTTTTTAAACCATCCCATTCTAAGGCCTCTGGAACAGCTAGTTTTTGTTTTAATGATAGGTTGTATTGGCCTTTGACTTTTTATTTTGCAATGGTAACATTCCTACAGTTGTTTCTGTAATTAAGGTCAAAACAAGCATTATAGACAACATGTCTGGCCCTAGGTGATATAAAACCTTAACTATGTTTTTCAAGTTTTACACATGAAATTCTCCTGTATGTGTTTTGTCTATTTATACAGTAAGTGTAAGTTTAGATGAGGAAAGCAACTTTTATTTGAACTTTCTGTCTGTCTGTCTGTCTGTCTGTCTGTCTGTCTGTCTGTCTGTCTGTGCTTTACCATTGGTGATAAGGCTGCTGTCTGCAGGTCTCTTGACCATTCCTCATCAAAGATTGTAAGGTTATTAGAAAATCAATAGCTTGATTATCATGGCTACAGGAAGTAGGTCAAAAGATCATTTGGAGTCATTAGAGGTCAAAGAGTGAAATCACGGAAAAGCCTTTAACTCCTAGTGGTTATGTCGGAATCTTTTCGAATGTGATAGGAATGTTAAGTAATAATGGATCATTTAAGTTTAATAAGTTGTACTTTTGAAGTAGGTTAAGGTAATTTGGAGGTCAAAGAGAGGTCTAACAAAAGGAGGTCAAACAGTGTAATCAGACAAAATCTTTCAACTCATAGGGGTTTTGTATTAAGTTTATCAGATTTGGCAAGAATGTTTAATAGATGATGGGTCATCAAACCTGTACTCTTGATGCAGGTCAAAGGTCATTTGAGGGTCATACAGAGGTCAAACATTAATATCATGCAACCTTCAACTTCTAGGTGTTACATCCAAATTTTATCAAATGTGACCAGAGTATTCAGTAGGTAACAGGTAAATCAAAGTCATACTTTTGAAGTAGGTGAAAGGTTATTTGGAGTCAAAGAGTGGTCAAGCAGTGAAGTCATTCAAAAGCCATCACCTCTGAGGGGGCTATATCCAAATCATGTCAAAGTTGGCCAGATTGTTCAATAGATTATGGGTCATCTAAGATTTACCAGTATTATTGAAGTAGGAAGGTCAGGAATCACAGAATTGGTTTCTTCCATATCTTTTCAAAGTTGGCCAGAGTTGTCAATAGATGATGAGTAGTCATAGTTGCACTTTTGAAGAAAGCCAAAGATGATGTGAGATCTTTAAGTAGTTGAAGAATGGAATCATTTAATAGCTTTCAACCTCTAGGGGCTGTGTCTGAATCTTAACAAAGTTGGCAAGAGTATCCATCAGATGATGGGTCATCAAAGTCATACTTTTGAAGGTCACAGGTCCTTTTGAATCAAAGAGAGGTCAAACAGAATAAAGCAACAGTTCTTAAATACCAGGGGTTGTGTCAGAATGTTATCAAAGTTGGCCAAAGTAATTAGTGGATGATGGGTCATCATAGCTGTACTTTGTGATGCTGTTTACTGCCATACGGGGCCACAAATGGTCAGAGGGTAAAATCTATGCTGAAGCTTTAAAGAAAGAGTTTTGGTTTTGTATGATGTATATTGCCATAGGAATCAATGTTTAATGGGCCTGACAAATTGGGGTACGTAGGAACATTTTTGTCAGCAGAGTTACCTATAGTATTGTCTTCACAAACATTATAAAAAAGTTGTCGCAAGCTGGGCTTGCTGATTTGCCTCTGTTGTGACAATTGACATCTATAGCACTGAAGGTGCTAGATCATGACTATCCATGACTCCTTGGTTTGGATCCCTAATGAAACTACATGGCAGTAGTTGTGTGTGAAGGGTTTGTAGTTGAGTTACAGCATCATTGATGCTCTTTTTCCATTTATCTTCCATATGCCCCTCCTTCACTCAAAAATAAAAACAGCACACTGGAATCTCTTTCACAGCCTAGGGATTCTCAAGTGTTTAACAGCTATGGACCACATTTCCTTGAGTTTGTGCTTTATTGCTGTTGTATCAAAGTGCCTATCAGAGTGCATTTAGGGTTTGGAGAAAGTAGCCTTCCCTTTAGGGTAAAACTCACACAAAAGAGCTCCAAATGTGCCTGCACAGCAGGCAGAGACAATTCTAGGGACTCTAAAGAAGGGTGGTGTTCATTGGGGCACCTTATAGGGAATCACCTCTGACCTCATCCCCACAAAGGGTGAGGCTGAGGTGAGAAAATTTAACATTCTTAACTGGCTAGATAAAAGGAAAACACCCTACAGTGCAAATTTGCCACTGTGGTTCCTTGTCTCCCAGGACGTGTCATCAGTATGGGGAGAAATTTGGCATCCAAACCAAATTGCGAAAGTTTTTCATTGGAACTCTGCGCCTATCATGCTTGGGTCACTAGTATGTGAGAAAAATTGACATCCCAAGTGCTCTTGATTAGAGGAAGTGTAAACTTAAAAGCTTTAATATTGCATCTACCACATGTGAATCACTCGTTTGCTCATCGTAGAAAATACAACATCCAAAGGCTCAGATAGCATTCAAGAACTTGCACTTGAAAAAACGTTCTGGCTCCTTGAATTTTCCACAGCCTTCATTTAATGGATGTGATGTGCTACCAATGGTGCGCTGGCTGCCACTTGAGAACCTAGGCTCTATCATTTGTAGTCACTCTTCATTAGCAAATTGCAAGTGAAATCATATAGGATGCTTTTAGCAATGGAAAAGTTAAGTGTTATTTAAGTGTTGCAATATTTTTCAGGTTAATGTATTTTTATTAATAGAAGTGGTGAAAGACCTAAGGTTACATGTACTGTATCAAAGAAGTAACAGCTGTACATATTTGTATTAGTGTTACAAGTGACCAGCTAAGGTGTGATATGACAAATTATGAACCATTTACTACAGCTACTAGATATAAGATCATTCCTGGATGTTCTTTTGTCATTAAGTATCTGCAAAATGTGCTGCCTGTCCTTTTTTTGGCCTCAGTATATTAGAAATTGTGTCTGATGTTGTTTACTGTGAGTTCAGTTCCAAAATATTTTGTAAAGTAGTCGGAGCATGTGCTATACTGTGTCTAAGGTGTTTCTTAGTACATGAATCCTGACGTTATCACCGTACATGTAGCCATATGACCTTTGTGCTGAAATTATCAATGAATGATCCCTTAAATTTTTTTATTATCCTCGTTAAAATGATATCCCTTTTTATCTCTTCTCTGTCAGTCTTTGTGCATTGTTTTTCAGTTGCAATGTTTTCATCATAAGATTATCACCTCATTTATTGGTAGTCTAATTCAGACACTCACCTTAGTCTTTACTTCACATGTTATTACATTTTTCACAACTGAGTCATGGCTTGCTAGCTCTTCTTCCTCCTCATCATTCAACATATATTTTTTCCTTTATCTTACAGGCCTGTGGAACGATGTCTTTCAGTTAAAGATGATGTCGTATTCCAGATTGATTTGTCCTTCAACATCTTCTTTTTACTTTATTTTGTGCTAAGGGTGAGTCACCATGTAATTGTTAGTTTGTTTCTAGTTAAATATATACTAAGGATGTAATAATTAACTACTTTGAAGGCTGAAGTTACCATTTTAATAAAGCCAAGTGACCACAAATAAGGTAGAAGGCAATGCCCTTTGCATTATTCATGTTGCTAAACCTTTAGACAGGCTCATAATTAGCAGCTTTTGTGTGAATAGGTTTTCAGCTTAGCATGGCCAGATTAAGGGGGAAAATGATACTTTTAGCCTCAAAAAGACATCTGTAAAATTTGAAGGAATAAATACCATAGTTAAGTATCCAAGTTTGTGTATTGTCTGGATGGATAAATATCGCGATTGCTAATTTATGATTACACACACTAAATTGCAACATTTCTGGCAATGTTGATGCTGTTAATATTGTAGCATTACTATGACTACTTTGCTCATCAATGTTGCATTTAGAGAAAAATTCTGTTATTTTTAATTTTTGTATGCATTTCTTGAACTAGGAAGAACACATTTGAAATAAGTGTAAATAGTTGCCTAAGGTTTGGCATCTAATTTGAAAACAAAGATTGAATCTACCCACAACTTGCTGAAGTTTACATTTATCATAGTTATTGTCACCTTATAGTGAGGTTCCCAAAGTATTAATATCAAATACATCTGAGTGAAATGATAACTAGGTTCTTCCACTGGTACAGAAGGTTGTGAAACCCTTAATGTTCCCCAGTCTAATTCCATTCAGTATCAATTTATCACCCTTGTGGTCCTAGGATCATATTGTAACTTATGGCAGGATTGTTTTTCCAGTTTCATAGTTTTTGCCATTTACCACCAAACTAACCGTTAAAAAAAAAAAGATGAAAACCTTAACTAAAAATAGATCACTGGCTGGCATTTCATGGTATTAAAGTGCAGAGAGCACCCTTAAGACAAAGGTAGTCACGGTCTCTGGAATTCTTGTTAACTCTTAATCTTCAGATGGTTGTATGCTTTTAAAGTCTTATAATTTGATTGATATTCAGTATCAATCAATTTTACAAAAATCAATTATTTAGTAAAGAAACCCTTTTAGTAGTCATGTAGTCTCATGTATCCATTTAGTAGTACTTTGATTGAGATACGAAACTCCCAGGGTACGTAGGTACTTTTGTAGAAAGGAAGTACTGAAAATGAACAGCTATTGGCCAAAAAGGATGAATAACTCCTGGAAGTATCCTGGTTATTGAAATTATCAACAAAGATAAGAAACTAGCAATTTAATTTTTTTAATAAGCAAGAGAATCAAGACCATTGGGATTTATATTGCTCTTCTTTATTTCTAGTGCCAGCAGATGGAGAACCAACCAAAACTTAAAACAAAAATGTTTAATGTGTCATACTTTTGATTTACATGTGCATTGTGTAAATACAGAAAATATGTTTCACAAAACACCTTTCTGTGGAGCAGTCAGAAGAACAAATGTGTGACCAATCAGAAAGCCAGCATTTCGGTTATTTTCTGCCATGTCATGCTAAGTCAGTTGTGAAACCTCTATTGCATTTAATATCTTGTGATACCTTCTCACTGTGAGGATGGTGTATGTATATATGACAAAAATGCTTGTGCGTATGTCACCTTTCATACGCATATGTATTGTTTTTGTTTTTGTTAAAGGACACGCTTTGATACCTTGCACATTACCCGATACCATCCAGGCACTAAACTACCTGTGCTTTAGGCCTATGTATCTTACAACTGCAACCTTTATTCAGGGTTATGTGACATGATAGAGTTTTGGGGATAGTTCAATGCTGTGCACAACATATACAGGCCAGCCCTATAAATGAATCAATGGTAAAGAAAGTACATGCAATGAAGAAAAGGCTTGTTGGTCAAAACATTGCAAATTTGGACCTAACTTGCCTTTCCATGGATGGACAGTCCCCCATTTTGACCTTGGTCTCTAGTCAATAAATGGTGTAGATCCTGTTTTTACCTCTTTTTTCCATCTTCTTTCCATATGAAACCCTTTTCTTGCCACAATAGGCATTATAATGTGCAGAATTGTCATCAAAGCTTTATGTATTTATGACACAGTGCTTGCTGTAGTCTCATAACTTGGCATGCTTTGGTAACTTTGAAGTGTCTGTTTCACTGTGAGTCAGTTATAGCCTGTCCTCTTATCCTCCCAAGAGAATCTCTTCCATGAACTGAATGACTGTGAAGCCTTACTATGTGGCTTAAATACACCCATGCTGTAAATAATTGATGGACCTGCACGTGTTATATATATTTGTAGAGGGACTGATAAAAGTTCTAAACAAGATGGAGTCTAAACAGAACAGACATTTTTATAACAGCTGGGAACATCAGTGTTGTCTTTTAATTGTCTCTTCGTCTATGCTCTTTTTGGATATCTTTCATTCAAGTTACAGTATAAATTACTTACATTTAGGATATTTTGCTTTACATCTGGCAAAAAAGAGATTTTATATCATATTAACACACCTGGTGCAAAAGTAAATATGACTAGATAAGTGAACTAGATCCCCACACCTGATGAAAAACTGAGATGCCCTTGACTCATTCATCTGAAAATGGATTAAAAGAGGTAGAATACAATGATCACAATAAAAATTCTTTTAACTAATTTTTACGTATGTGACAGTTCAAATGCAAAATGACTGATTTTAGACAAAAATTATAGTAGAAAATGATTAAACAATTTGAGTAGCCAGTGATTGTAGCAGAGAAATATTATGCAATTCTAGTTAGAAATGCATGGATTACAGCTACTGTACATGACTCATGTAAATTTGAAAATAGAAAGATTAGAAAGGTGCACCAGTTCTCTTTTATTACTCTTCAATGGTTTTAAAAATTTATGGTAAATTTGGCTAAAAAATGGAGAGGAATATTTTGTAATTACCCACTTGTGTTAGTTAATGATAGCATGGTTTCTCTTTAAAGTGAGAGTTAATAGCTAGAAACCAATGAGATGGAAATGGATCTGGTGCAGTCCATTAGATGAAAACTTGAACGGTTTGAACAAAGATAGCAATGAACATTAAAATAACTGTATCCTTAATCATACTGTAGGTCGTCTGAACACTTGGTAAAGTAGGAAATTGTTAAATGCAGGAGGCAAAGTACTGTTAAATCAATCAAGTTGTTAAGAAAATGGATGCCATACTTGTAATTTAATATTAATAATTTTAGAAGTTTTTCAAAAGTCTGAACATCATTTGGAAAATGGAAAATTCAAGGTGAAGTGTGTCCCTGTATACCTGTAACATTTAAGGACTGTACCAAACATCTGTTTGAAATTGTTGTTGGAAGAAGTTTCTTACAAGTTAGTAACATATTTCTGGGGTTTGGGGTGGGGTGGGGGTGGAGTATAATAATTTATTAGAAACAGTTAACAGTTTTTCACATGTCTGAATGTCATTTGAAAAATGAACAACTCAAGATAAAGAATGTTGTTATATAGCTGCAACATTTAAGGGCTGTACCAAACATCTATTTGAAAGGTATTTACTGTTGGAAGATTCTAACAAGTACAGGTTATTTTTGGAGGTAGGGGTGTGGTGGCAGTGGGGTGGTGGCTGAGTGCTTGAAATGTTCTTGTATATGAAGTCATCTGTGATATACCATCAGTAGCAAACTCTCTAGCAGCTATTGATTTTCAGTGTGTGGATTTTTGACTTTATTCTGAGAGAAAGATGAATGACCTTTGACTTTTTTCTTTCTTCAACCTTTGTGTATTGTAACTGATCAACAAAGAAACTTTCCTGATGTTATTAGATCCATTTCAGTCTACATCTCCCCTCTCTTACCTCCTGTCTACAATTGTAACCCTCACTTACCAGTAATAAGGTCCTAGCAAGTTTTAAGTTTTGATCGCACAGTGGAAGAGGCCAGCCTCCCCAGTCCTCTTCTCGCTTGCCAAGTCAGAAGACTTTGTGGCATAATTTGTGTTCTGGTTTCCTTCCTTTGGATGCTAAGACTCTACAGGACCTTATTATGGTTATGTTAGGGTTACAATTGTAGAAAGGAGGTAAGTATCAGGGCCCATAGGTCCACACACCATGGAGGTTTGGGGAATTATTAGCAGGCTCTAAGGCCTTGTTAAGCAGAAATGAAGTACTATTTCAGTGATGTTACTATCAGCTGTTAATGCAGTATCTGTGTGCAAGCATCCATCGTGGATGGCCATAGCCCCTTTTCACATGATGTCAGGGGGCCATAGAAAAGTAAATGAGCCACATCTACCGTGTGTTCATTATTGTAGTACATTTCAGTTGTATGTAATCAAACCTCTCTATGGCTTCTTCTCTAATTTAAGTTGTAAAATTGAAAAATGTTTCAGGTCAAATTCTAAAAAAAATGAAAATTTGCCATGTTTTAGGTCAAGTTATCCTTTTGACATATTTAACTTTCATCTTTTTACTAATCAAAACAAAATCTTTACAAATAGGGAAGTAGACTGGAAGAATTGGATAACTTGATCATGATGTTTGCTCAAAGCACATCATTGAATGAATCAATGACAGGAAATTCCAATCTTCTTCACTTTTTGACAACACTATGTCTTTATACTATATTTGTGTAAATCATAAATTCTTAACTCTCTTAAAGCTCCATCTGTGTTAGAATGGTGTCCCTGGGAATGTACAAAGCTTTGTCAAAAGTATTTATTACAATATATGGCTAACTAGTTTTCAGGTGTAAGTGTATATAGTATAAACTAAGTGTAGCTGCCTCTGAGAGGGAAACAAAGAACAATAGATGGTGATGTCAGTACTTAATATCTGTAGAAGGTTTCTTTCATATCACCACATCACCTTCCTCTCAGTCTGTGGAACATTTTGAGAGTGACATTCATTGTTCCACAGTTGTACCAGTTGTCCTTTTGTGCACTTGACCTAAACTCATCCTCTGTGCATGAGTATTTAATGGCTGTATTGAAATCGGACAAGAGCTTATATGATCTGATAAACCTCTATGCTGTACTCATGTGAAGATAAATCCTGTTCTTATTTTACCAGCAAAAAGAATAGGTCAACTGTTTTACAGCAGCCCCTACTTACTGGGTCAGGGGTATTAAAGGTTTATATTATGCTTTGGAAGGTCACTCAAAGGATCTAGCTGTAAAAATCATCTATAGTTGATGGGCACATAGTGTCATTAAATGTTGATGGAAAGCAGAAACAATCACTTGAATTCCTGTAGAGAGAACTCACAGAGCATACATGCTTTATTTACATGATTTGTGTCATGCTAATTTATGGTTGCCAACAATGTCAATGTAACATACTAGCTCTCTACCCCCATAAATGGTTGTAGCCAGCTTTAAATTTTAGAGGAGTAGAGTTTTTAGGAAGGGGCATGGAGGTGAAGGGTGGGGAAAAAGGGAATCTGTGTTAATTTTGCAGAGGGATTCGTTATTAGAACCAAATGTATAAAAAAGGGGGGGGGGAGCATTTATGGAAAGGGGAAAGGAGATAAAGTATTTTCTTGTGCACCTACATTTGCCAGAGCTCTAAGAGTATCAGGTCCTCAACAAAAATTCTAAAGGAATTTTGCCATTTTGCCAGCAGCATAAAAAATCTTGTGTAATTTAGTGTGAGTAGCCATGAGCCAATTGATACCTGTCAAAGGTGAGTTGGCGAGTAGTTTTTGTTAAGGGCTAAAGAATATCAGACCACTAATAACTTTTGTTCTTGTTGGTCACATCACTGTTTAATAATATGTCCTTATTGTATGTCATAATTAAAGTACTTTTTTTTTTTGTTGTAAAATTTGCGTATGTTTTCATTCCTTGTTGTTCTTCTTTGAAAGTTACACTATACACTATAAAAAATAGATGTGCATTTTATTGTAATGCCAACTTTTATATGAGTCATATGAAATAAAATCAATTTTCTGTGTTAATGGAGGCAATTACCATGACAACTTTTATTTCCTTTTGTCTTTGCAGTTTCTAGCAGCACAGGACAAGCTTTGGTTCTGGCTGTCTCTCAATTCCATTGTAGACTTCGCAACCATTCCACCTATATTTGTATCTCTTATTATGTCAAGAACATGGCTTGGTGAGTTATGTTTGTGCATTGTCCTTAAAAATCAATCAGTCCATCAATAAGAAAAAAACAGTAAGCAAAGAAGGTGGTTTAAAAATATTTTTTCTCATTGCAAATCATTTTATGGTAATTGTTACAATGAGGATAAATCAAACTCTTGCTTTTTTTGTTCAAGAAAAACCCTAGATGGATGAAAAACTGCACTCTATGTTTCCTTTATCTGCTCGGCCAGATGTGGCATATTACGGTTGTCCTAGGTGATTTGTATCAATCTTGGCTAGTCAAGCAGTGTATGTTTATGTGCCAAGTTATGAAAATATTTGATATCTGTGAAGGAAGCTTGGCAGCTAGAAATGTGGTTAATGTCAACAGTCATCATGTTTGAAACATCATTGCATGATTGATCTTCAAATATATCATTTGGGCTACTATTGGTAGGGTGTAATGAAGGCAAACAGACATGAGCATTGCAAAATTGCCCTCTCATTTTGTTGCAAAAGTGTTTAATTATTACATTTTATTGTCCTGGTTTATGACAGGCACAGGGCTTCATTGAAGATTTTATGCAGAATTATTGTCAGCAAATTGTTTTGGACAGATGAGGAGTTTTGTTAAAGAAAGGGTTAAAGCAAAATTTAGTTTTAATATGTAAAAGAGGAACAAATTTTACATATCTAGTGAAATTTTATTCAATGTACATGTAAGGTTGTTAATGTATTAAAAGATGAAATTACTGTACAGTTGTTATGAAAAGTAAACTTGAATCAAGCTAGAGTTATATCGTCTCCTGACATGGATGGACAGTGCTTGGTTTTCTTTCTTTTTCAATGGACTTGTTTTGACAGTGAAATAGATATGGATATTACTTTACCCATAGTGATTGGAAAGTTTCCATAATTCCTATGTATGCCTCTCTTGAATTCACATGTAATTGTGAAAGCATGACATTACAGAGGGTCATATTTAGTGTAATGTTTAGAGACCAGTCTGTGACTGTGACAGTACATTTGCTTACTTCCTCTTCACTTTGGATTGAAACTGTGAAATTTCATCACAATGCTAATTTCAGTTCCTCTTTAACATATCAACCTAATTTTTGTCAAAGATCTATAATGGAATTCTTCCACTTGAAGTATATTATAATGGCTATATTGCTTGGTCTCCAGAAGCCTTAGACATTGCAACAACTAGACATAATCATGCCAGTGCAAAGGAAGCACTAAATTTGAAGCAAACGTGAAAGGTCACATGATGCTTTGTTCTACCTACCCAAGTCTACACACAGATGAATGTTGTCTACAAAATTTGCTGAGAGGAGAGCAAGGAAAGCACTAATCAGTGATTTCTCTTCTTGAAGTTTAGCTTCTTTTGTCCATTTTGTGAAACTTCATTTATGACTTGACATTGTAAACCAAGTATAAAGAAAGCCAATAAAAGATTTGACTTTAAAAGTTGAGATGCAAAAGTATATCATCTTTTAGATTTTTGTATTGTATGTAATGGGAGTGAGTGCTCTCAGTCAAAAGACAATCATCACCTTGGTTACCAGGGGAATATGCGATAATAAATGCACATTAAGTATGTTGTCTAGTGTGTTTATATTTCACATTAACTCACCCTTATTTGATATGACTTGAGCAAGTGGAAAACAGCTCATGATTTTCTATGCCATCCTGAATATCAGTAAAGAATGGGCAAAGCTTTATGGAAGCACGGAAGTAGTACTTGCATACCATGGTTTATTAGTTTTAAAAAGAGAACTAAGTTACTGACCATTTGGATCAAATACCCTTGAGCGTGCATGAAT
>WURT03117045.1:0-11880 GCA_009936505.3 Holothuria glaberrima
AGTTGGAAATGAAAGTATCATTTTTTACTTCGTTTTTTGTTTTCATATATTTGCTTTTCCAACACACGCAACCTAATGTCTATATATATATATATATATATGTATATATATATATACATATATGAAAGTGAAATTCCCCTCTACTTGCCAATATCTCTCTGCAAGTAGCTTCCAGGTTCCTAATTTTTTTTTTTTACTCTCTTTATTTTTTTCAACCATGCTCTTGAATTCTAATTGCTGAGTTAAAATTGTCTATTTACTCAACTTTAACAACCACTTTATTTCTTTCCTGTGTATAAATGGCATATCAACTGTTCTACACAAAATCTTTAAACTTATGAAAATGTTAAATTCAATACATACTCTTGTACTGATTCCTTCCTTTACTCTAAAAAGAAAGTTTGAAAGTTTCTTGTTTTCTTCCTCCTCCTTTTGCGATTTTCTTTTTCTATGTTTCCCTCTTTTTCTTTTGTAAATTTCTCCATTTTTGATGAGGTTTCTACATTTTAACCCATCCTTTGAAAGTCCATTTTCTCTTGCATCATAAATGGACAAGACCTTGCATCATAAAAAGCTACATGCTCTAGTTTACATATAAATCAATGAATAACAAGAACGTCTTCCCAAACTCATTACAGGTACTTCCTGCAAGCAACCAGCCGTAATTCACTTTCATATTTCGCTTGAAATGCATCCTTTTTGACTGTCATAAAATGTTTATGTTTCAAAGTTTGTAATGCATATCAACAAATGTAAATCATCACCATGTTTTGAAGCATTTATTAAGAAAAATCTCTCCCAACAGCTGTTTTCCAAAACTTACACAATCAGTTAGATCTTGCTAGATACAACATGTTTTACCATTAACCATTGTAAACCTTTTATTCCATAATCTGAGCAAGTCAAAATTATGGCTTCATTTCATTTTGTTTGTTGTATAGTATTTTGAGTATTTTGACTCCTTAGTAATATCTGGACTGCTGGCATACAGCATTCTGGGTATTCCTTTGCTTTGAAATATTGAATGGGTACTGCTGCAGTTACTTCCACTACAGTAGGTATCATTTATGTTTAACAACCAAATATAAGACAACACTGTACAATACTACTCAGTGAATATAATTTTGAAAATATGTCACAACAAGGCATGAGCAGTCATCCCAAATTTTCAAACATCAGATCAGCTGAAACAGCAGTTCCCATGGTTATTATAAGCCATGTTACCTAGTCTCCAGTGCACAGACAATCTTCAATGGTTGATACCAGCTCAGTGTGAGTGGCTGAAATTTACCACCAGGTATGCATACAGGTGTTGATGTGGAAAGATCACAGTTGTTGGAGTTTAACATAACAGTTCTCACTATTTCTGCAATGCTTAATGTATCATTTATATTTCACAACTGAATAAAAATTCATTCACAAAGAATATTTCACAAAAAAGACAATTGTTGCATGGGGGAAATAAACCAGTTTTTGATTTCATGCCACACTCAAGTATGTTTTCAAATTGTGATGGCTAAATATTTCTCCTAAGCAAGTTGAAAGCTGAAAAAATGCTATAAATTAAAATATTTCATAACTTTTCCACCCTTATAGGTCTAAGTCTTTGAAAAATTGTTTATTACTTTTCTAAGATGTAAATATTCAAACATCCACTATCTTATTCAGGTTTTCTGTAACCACTGGGACCTTCACATAACACATCTGTATGGGGAAACAAAACAAATTTAATTGGGCCAACAAGTGCATCAGCCTGTCTCTAATTCAACTCAAGACAAACCAATTCCCATTTTCACAGAAAATGCATGTCACTGTTACATTATTAATAGTGTTATTCCTTATTCTCCAAACTAAGAGAGCAAAGGGTTTGTAATAAAACCCTGCAACCAGATGAAACCAGCAGCTGACCTATTTCCTTCAAATACTTGCTCCAAGAGAATTCTACTCTTGAGATGCAAGGCATGGGAAGATGACGTCAAGGTAGATCTTTGTGAGCAACCAAGCATCTCTGATAAATCACACCCTAAAATTAAGTCAGCAATGGTGCAGAAACATTGTCAGACCAAGCACAACCATAGACTGTACTGAGAGTTTATAAAGAATACTGTATCCTCACACTGACCACGTACCTGTGAAGAATGGTCACGGCAGTACCAGAGAATGAACAGATTAGTCATGACATTACTGGCGATATGAACCACAGCCAAATAACCCAACACAGTTTAAGACAGATCTAACATTTTGGAAGAATAGATGCTCTGTCCTTAGTAGTGCTACATTCAATTGCTTTTCCTTAAACTCTGGAAATGAACTTCTTTTAAGGTTAATCCACTAACCCAGATCTTGCCTCCATGCAGCCAGCAAAATTGAGCTTTTGAACTCAAGGTATGCAGTAGGAAATTTGTTTCTGGGAAAACAACACTGGTTATGAAGACTTAAAACATATTGAAAATGGTGAATGCCCTTCAAACTTCATTCTCGTCCAACAGAATTTATCAACTGTGGACATGTTAACTTTCTCCACACCTACTAGCCTACAGAAGGAAAATGAGGTGATGGGAAGAGGGGGGGGGGTAGGAGGGGATGAGAGTGACATTTGAAGTAATCCTCAGCAATGAGATCTATGGCACACTTTCAATTCCCTGATGCATAGTTGTTGATCCCAGTCCATCATACATTACATTACCTCAACTGACGTCTTAATCAAAATGAATCTGTCGCAAGTTAATTTGGTCATGTCAGAACATGCCTGAGGCTTTGTCGTGATTTATACCCCTTTGCACAGTTTCTACCACTGCACCGCTTTTATCATGGTCACTTTTCTCAGAATGCATCATGTGGCATATAATGAGTGTTATCACAGGCTTGACTGATGTAACAGTGAACATCCTGTAGTCTGAGGAGCCTGAGACTTATCATCTGATTGCAGTACTGTAGGCATACTCCATAAACAACTAATTCTGTGATGATCTGTACAATGTGCCAGCATTGCCAATTACCACACACTTCTGTAAGCTACATACAAACTTACACGACAAAGAGTAAATTGGCTTCATAAACATACTATAAGATTACCGGCTGCAATCAGATTATGAGCTCCCATTCACAAATCTACAATTATAATCAGATTTCCATGGTTAATCTGATTATCACCTCATTAAAAACAGTTTTCCTGCTGGGCTCTAACCCAGGCCATATTGATTTAGAACCCATAGCTACCTGTAGTGTGGCAGTGTACAGACTTTCTTGCAGTAAAACATTTTATTGTAAGTACCCAAACTTGTACCTCACCATATTTTGGCTTGAGGTAGGAGAGGGGCGATGAAGATCCTCATAAACTATTTGGCTCCAAAAAATTTATTTCTACCCCTCAAGTACTGTAATATGCTTCTGCTTTAATACTAAATACACAATTATGTTTGGTTTCCCCCTAACATACCAAACAAGATTTTTTTTGCACAAGGTATGATGTAGGCTATATATTTTAGCTTAATTCACCTTATGTTCAGACCAAATCAAATAACTGGATGTAGCTCAGCTTCATCTTACATATGTCAAAATGATCTTTGCTTATCAGCATTTGCACAAGGAAAGAAATGAAGAGGGCATCGGCCCTTCCCCTCCAAGGAGACTGTCCTACCTCTTCCAAACACAAAATTTTTCCAATTTGGAGGTGATTCTCTCTAGACATGGTACCCATCAACTAATGCCACTAAATAATGCAGGATATCTTCACATAGGAGCAGTATTTATACAAATAATTAATGTTTATCAGTGTAATAGTATGAATAATTTCATGAGTTGAATAGAACATTCATCTTTCAACAACTGAAATTATTCATACTATCACACAAATAGAAAACACTCATTATTTGTTTTATGTACCAGGGTGATTCCGTAAATAGGGGAGTCAACTTGTGACATTTGGGTAAAATTTCCAGTTCCATATTTAAAAGGCTAACTAGAAATTTTACCTTTCCATCTTATGTTTGGGTACAGGAAAAGTGCAAATCATGTCAAAAGTTTGAAAACAGTTATTCCTAACAATAGTTACGGTTCAAAATACACTGACTTTTCCCTGTGTTAATGGGACACCATAAACAGATTTTCCATGTAATACTGAAAACATTATTTAAGTCCTCTTAAAATGGATTTGCAACATTGTAGATGGTATGCTTTTTGATCTTCTATGGAATGGAAATGCACAAAATAAGGTGATTGGGTTGAGCTTGTGGAAAATGTACCCCTTACACGCAGGACACCGTTTGATGTCCCGCGATGTCCCTTTTACTAAGTAAAACTTTCTTCTCAAAACTCAAATATGCACAGCTTTGTTAACTGGGCAAACTTTGCATTTTTAAATAGTGATATAGTACTTGGAAAAACATCAAGATACTTTTAAATATTTCAAGTACAATTGTAGTAAAATGACAAATTTATATTTGCAGTCCGACACCAAAAATTTACACATAGTTTTACATGGGGGAATATGTACTCTGTTCACAGTGCTATTCCATTTTGCACAAACAGAATTAGTAGGGATGCATATATTCCAAAGTACTACTCAAATGCTCACTGAAGATACATTTTAAAATCTATTCAAGATTTAGGGGTTTGACACAGCTAATGGTTATAAGGAAAAAACGCTTTACTGTACTAAATTTGTAAATGTCATACCCTTGGTGTCCTATTTACACTGGGAAAAAAATCAGTTTTTGGCAAATAATATTATAACGAGTTGTTGATATGTTTAGTACATTTTAGAATACATAAGGCACCTCTAAAACTTGTAGCTGAGACCATCTCCCTCTACTTAAATGCTTTTATGCACTGCCAATTTGAAGGTGAAATAGGCCTATATCACAATGTTAAGTGGGACAGCAAGTCTACCGAATCCCTTATTTATGGAATCACCCAACAGCTAACTTCCTAAATAGACAAGATTTTGATCAAATTTTGACTCAAGGAACAGAGAGGGCCAAACACCACATGACTGTGTGATAGTGCCAAATTACCCATGGCATGTGACCACCAATCCTCCAATCAGATGTAAAGGAATTGATAAGGTGTTATGTAATGAAGAATATTTAATAATTAGTACGATCCCATCAGATGTTGCATAATTCTCAAAATTATCACAGTGCCAAGACTGGGACAAAGGAACATCTCTCCAATGAAAGGTTCATGCACTTTCATTGTAGCTTCAAGTTCATACATGCAGCAAGTGATCCTTCTCTACAAGAGGGCACCTACGTGTAAAAGCAAACTTAAATTTCAATTTCACATATTTACTTACCCTCTTATCTCTACTCCTTTCCTAGGAAATGACAAAATATCCCAAATCTGCAACAAAAAATATTGTTTTAAATATTACCTTTTCACAACAAGCTGTAGTTAACATTGCAAAGCAACTATGAAGTGCACTATATTGACATAACACCCATTCTCAGCATTTCTTGCCTAAATCCTTCAAACTGTCACATGCTTCAAGAATCCCAGAAATGAACCTTAATTTGCAAAAGAGAGAAGAAATTTGTTTGCATAGATGAATCATCAAAGCTTTTCTCACGCACCTGTGATTCCCAGCGTACGTTAACCGGCTCTCTCCTCTCTGGCGCTTTCTCGCTCACTGCGTGTCACTGTGCTGTACACACATTCTCAACATTATGTCAAAAGCTGTTCCCTGTCCTAGTAGCAATTTCACTTACAACTGAGCCTGAGTCAATTAATTTCCCAACACAGTTTTAAACAAGTATGAACGATACCACTGGGGTGCATGTGAACCTTCCTTGACAAAATTGGGACAACTATCTGTAGGAGAGACTTCTTCCAGTTGATAAAATCTAGGTCACCAATTCAGATGATTCTGTGTTGTACTGGGATCACCCCCAGGGTGGGGACAGAGGGTAATCCCAGCCATAAGTATTAATTATGTAGCTCCATTCACCTCCTGACTGATACATTTACAAAATGGCTGCCAAAGTCCCCAGGTATTGTTTTAGAAAATTTGACAGCTTAGCAAGAGGGCACATAGTTTTGATAAAACACATCAATCTGTGAAGTCTTTAATATTTGGTGAAAAAGGTCATAGCCATACAACTTAGCTTCTTGAAATGTATTGCAGAGGCTTTGAGGTTCACGTGAACTTAAGCATATAGAGATAAACATGAAGTACACATCGGCAATCAAACAAACTGTTAAACTGAGCCAGCAGTTGATGCAATCTGGGTAAAGTTTATCATGTCAAACACTTCAAAATCTAGGGCTGTTCATTTCTTGTGTTTTTACAGTGATGTGCCTTCATTTGCTGGACAAATAGTGTGTATATTTACACTTGCCATTTCATGGTAAAAATGTTCCTCTATAACTGTACGTGGGCACTAAATCATCGATTTCTGAACATGAATGTTTTTCAGGTTATCATATGCACTCAGTGGTCACTGTCCTTGAAACAGATGATGCAACACCTTCAAGTAGGCAAAATGCTGCCTTAAAAATATGTCATGAATGCAGTGCTATATCCACCATCATTTGGTAATACCTCATGTTTATTCATGACGTTAACAAAGCTTTAGGTCTACTGTATGTGGCATATGAAAATGGGCGAAAAAGCTGCAGGCACAGATTACAGATGTAACTCCTTGTCATATATGATGCAAAGTAGGTAAATGAATTGATTTAATTTCCATCAACATCATCTCCATTTGAAATCTACATGGACAGCAATGTTACATTCCTAAATTTCACAGAGCTCTACTGTATGTAGAGAGTTTAGACCAGACAGCAACAAATTCAAGAGTGGGTGGCTTTTACCTTTCCAATTTGAAAACAAGTTATAAGGCCATTTTCTACTGATCTGAGTACATTCAGATACTGTAGCATATATATGCTGCTTTCAGATTTCCATTGCATAAAGGGTGGGATGAACAGAGTGAATTCATGAAAACTCTCTGGTTTGGGAGTCTATGTGCTCCGATACTTACCTCCTACTTACATGTACCATTATTGCCTGCAATAACTGTCTGGCAAAAAATAAATAGCAACGCAGTAACCCTACCAAAAGAGGGCGCCTAGAACCCTAAATTGTCCTTCTGCATTTTTTTGCCAGACAGTTGTTGCAGGCAATAATGGTACATGTAAATACGAGGTAAGGAGGAGCAAAATAGACTTTAGTACCACACTTAGTTTAAATGATTAAGATAATATTAACTCCACCTGTAACATCTGTTTTCTAACATGATGACCTATACAGACCATGCTCTGATAAACAGTGGTACTTGGACTTGAGTAATCATTCACAAACAATTTTTAACTAGGGTGTCTCACAGATTTAGGGAGAAAATGTAGGGCCGATACGCAGACTACGCAGTAGCCCAAGGATGAACAGAACCAATAAGGAGGTGTCTTTTACGATGGAGTGAGGACTAGCCTTAAAGAGTAAGCAGTCGCTCCAAACTTATTTTGAAACAATAGCTAAGTCTCACAAATTTCCACTTTTTTCTCTTCCAAGTAGCTTTCATGACATTGCAGGGCTTCCATAGTTTTTATTCAAGCCTTAAACCAAGGTGTTCCTCCTCATAAATTTCACAATTCAGTGAGAAAAACATTGTCACAGGATTCTCAAGAGCCATTCATGAAACAAGGTCAACTATTACACTAGTCAAAATTGGGATCATAACTCGAGCATTTGGCAATACTGTCAAAAATATGCATAAAAGTCATATTTTCAAATTATTTCTCAGGTTTAATTAAAGTATTTAGATGCGACTGGCTCTTTGGGTCTTCACATTCAATCATTTTTTTTTTTTTTTTATTCTTCTTTTGGCTACCCACCACAGTTTTCGACATACGCAGAACTTCAGCTCCTAAGCTATTGACAGCCTGGTGAGTGTACTGTAAGAAGACTAGTGTGTTAACACTCATTCATAGGATAGTGATAGACAGTTTATAGCCCCTGAGGTATATGTTTGTGTCGACTATGACGTCATTATGAGAGTCATGACCCCTTCAGAGTTGCCATTAATTGGGCGACAAGTACCAGACTCAAAAGACAATTTAGAGTTATCCCTGTCTAGTGATGACATACATACAGTAGCTTTGCTGGAAGATAGTCAGTCTTTAAATTACTCAAGGTCATGTTTAACCAATTTCAGACAAAATATAGATCAAAGTTATCATCTATCAGGTTTCCTCCTGTACCTCATGTCTTGTCTGCAATGCATATTTAAGGACATGTACTGTCTGAGGTACCCCATATTTGCATACACTCAACTGAGTAACTTGATATCTCTTGACACTGAGTCCTATTGGCAAAATGGCCTTGATGGACAGAGGGACCAGGCAGACTTCTGAAGAAGTTAGAGGAAAAAAAATCTCCTCACTCACTGCACTGCATTTTGCGTCAGCTGCCAAATACAGTGCTATAATCATTTACAGAATAACCTAAAATGATGCTGAACTTGAAATGAGATCCTAAGACATAATTAAATGGGAAGTAAAGCTTCCATGGTTACAAATATTTTTTTGCACTACTGATTAAACACATTTTGTATTTGCACAGTCGTAGCATGACTAAATTAGAACTACTGCTTGCAGTGGAGTGTATATAGTATATATGCAGTTAGTGCTTGTATGCACTGAAACTTACTGGCACTGTTAACAAACCGCACTTGCGATAGTGGTAAAAAAAATTTTAACATCTTTAAAACCATTGTTTATACATGCAAAAAGATAGCTTATTTAAAACAAGGCATCATGGTAGCTTTATTTGCAACAAGTAATGTTCTCACAGAGAGAAATTTAGTTACTCTACTTATAGCTCAAGAATAATTTGTTGGACCAAATTTTCATTATTTCAATTGATATAACATCTGTTACTCTAAGTCTCCAACAATGCATAATTTTATGTGAAGATCAAGCTTTTGCTTGAGTTTATCAGTGAGACTAAATGGTTTAATAATGATTATAGCTACTTTCATTGTATGCTATGTTGGTGCATTCAAAATGCCATGATTTTCCCTAATTTCCCTTTCAAACAAACTTCCCTAGCACACTTGAGTTGGGAACTTACAAACAACAATAGATACAAATTGAGAGAAACAAAGACACAGGTTTACAAGATTAAAATTATTTCATGTTCCATGGACCTTTTCTGAAATAGCAAAATTTTACAAAAGATTATGAGAAAGAGTTTTGGTATGCATAGTTTCTGACCACAGTAAAATATCATGTTGACAAAAACTACACATGCCAAAACTCTTTTCCACAATCCTTTCAAAGTGCTACAGTATTTGGAAAAGGGTCTATTCCTAAACTACATTTTGATATGGTAGGAAAAGTTACTTTACAGCTCCACTTACTCAATAAACCTAAATGTTTAGCATGGTATTCACATGACCAAGGGCAACTACATAAAGACCATTATACTTTGACCATTATACTTTGACGACCTATGGCCACATCTACAACAGCCTACATAGGTAGTCATCGCCTGAGGTATCCTCTAAGTCAGTACATACATTACATACAGTATATTATTGCACTACTTTCACCTGTGTATACAATAATTAAGTTACTAGCTTTTGACCGTGACTTATGTAGTAATATGATGTGCAGTATTCAAGACACAGTTCATATTAGTTTAAAGGCATGATCTCCACAAACTGATATCTGAGACAATAAATCACAGTAAACCTGTAGATTTCCTTCCCTAATTACTCCTGTAAGAATTGTCTTCAACTGGACGCTTTTGACTTCTAAATTGATTGGAGTGGAGAACTGGTGCCCAGGAGAGGTGAGGTGAGAATTTTAAAAGCAACTGGAGTTGACAAACTGGTAGACTTAGTGCCAGACAGTGAATGGCTGAAATAACTTCCTATCTTTACTGCCCCAAATCAAGTTCTGTATGCAATTTAAGTAGTAATATTACATGTTTTTGCATGTATTACACGAAATATAACGTTTTTACAGTAGTAATATTACATTAAATGGATACACACCTGTCATTTTTTAGATCATTTTTACACCTTTGGGCCAACACAGTCAAACACCTATAGACTATCTTTTTTCAAGATTTCTGATTTTTTTCATGGATATAATAATTTTTCACATTTTTGAACTTACAGTATGCATTGAGAAGAACTGGGAAGGAGGTAGGAGGGAGAGATGGATGGGAAGGGGCATGGAAGGAGGGAGGAAGGAGAAGAGGAGGTATGAAGAAAATGTTTTGTATGCTTCAGCTTGTGGAAGTAATGAATCAAATGGATACAACCCATGGCTAAAAATGTACTGGAAGGAGTACAGGCATCTGTATCACAGCTTGCAAGCTGTTGGAAAGCAAAGCGCAGACGTTTAAAGCAAGAGTTCCCATGCACCAATGAAACGTGACATGCATAATCCTTTCTCCTGTCATCTAGAGTGTGAAGCCCCTTTCACACCGTTTGGAATATGATAAGACCCCATGTGATGCATATGCTAGTGACAAAATTGTCACCAGGCCTTTCACACCCCAGGCGATTTTTTCTTCATCTCCATATTCAAATGCACTACTAGCCATACGATCTAACAACTTCAAAATTGCAAGTCTTTCTCATGATTGGTTACAGAAAATAACCCTTGGCAACAAAGTGGGACCTGCATAGACCTGGGTTAAAGTTAAAATTTGTTCTACTCAATTGTATAGTATATATTATACTACATTGCATCACTTCGTATGTACATCTAATCATGCTTAGTGCAAACTGATGTTAGTATTTAAACATTGTTTTCAACTTGTTTTATCACATTGTATTAAGTCTTGTAGCATCATGTGGCACCTGGTGTGAAGGCACTTTGTAGTCTCTTAGAAGCTAAGATATTCAAATGGGAGAAAATTTGGCAACTAGGTTTTGGTCAATTAACTCTCATTTTTGATGAACCAAGACTAAAAGATAGTCTGCTGGCATCATTTGCAGATGCACAGCGCTACAATTACCCAAAGTTCTATAATTGTACCTTACTATATTTATAACCCCCCTTCCCCTCCCCCACTTGTAGGCAACTGCCTTGTCAATTATTACATCTTCATTAGACCTACTGTATGTTCCCAAAAGTATGTCAGGGTTACTTCAATGACTCCAGTGAGCTTCATGAATACAGGACAGTCAGACAATTATGAAAACTCATTTTATATTAAACGACAGCTGAGCTGAGAAGGAAAAGCCCTGCTTCTGTTTTCTGCTTCAAAATCGCTCCTTTAGACTGTTTTCACCTCTGAATCATTTTTAAAATGGCCTCACGAGTGTTTCCAGAGTAATCTCACATTTCAAGCTGTATTTCCAGGGGAAAACAACACACTATGAAATGAAATCTTTCATACACCACCATCACTGAGCTAGGATGGTTTTTAATTAGTTCTGATTATGAACCACTTGTTTTCTTAACCTTTTTCCTCTGTGGTGAAAGCTAGTAAAAAAATTCATTATTCGTGATTTCTATACCTAATTCTTCTTTTCAATTCAAAGAGAACATTTTGAATAGAGTCAGACGAGCAATACTTCACTTTCACGACAATTAACAATAGCATGAAAGACAATTTAGCATGTACTTTTTACAGAATTATGGAGTCACTTCAAATTTCCACTCGCGCTTCAGCAGCTGTACATATAGGGATGTTCAAGATGTTCCAAGCACAGAAGCAATAAATCTCATTCCACCTACAGTGATCTGGGTCAGGGTTCTTAAAAACATTCATTAAATAATCAATGCTGTCTAGGATTCGCTCACAGTATAAAGTCTAAAAACAGACAATGCACCTAACATTGCAAAAAGGCTTTATCATCTATATATATATATATATATATATATATATATATATATATATATATACCATTCTGACTCTGT
>WURT03117056.1:0-11880 GCA_009936505.3 Holothuria glaberrima
TATTCATTGCATTATTTTTGCCTCATTAAGGAAAGATACCTAATTAGCATTTAAGTGATAGAATTAAGCCTATAGTGTCATATTACATTTACAGCTGTATTTTCGAAAATACTGTACTGTAGCATTGAAAGGTGGGAAAAGGCACTAGTTTCATCTACCATGGCTTCTAAAGGAATAGGTGAATAACTTTTTGTCTCATGAGTTAATAAATATTGGATTGTTCTGTCCATTACATTTCTTTTTATGAATTTTTAACTTTATTCTTTGGCCCAAATAAATATTAACATCATTTTAAGGCTTCTCTTACTTCTTACTGGTGTGCGTCAGGGGAAATTCAAAAATATTTTTTTACAGCCCTGTAATAAAAAATAAACCCTGTAATAAAAAAAGAGCAATGTCTCACAAATGACCCATAACTATACAGAACCTTATGAGCAGTGACCTTCATAACTAAAAAAACCTAAATGAATATTGAGTTGTCCCTAGAAACTTAACTAATCACCAATGTTTCAAACTCTCCCAGCACCACTGCAAACAGCAATATAGAACAAGTAATGTTGAGTTACCAGATTAAATTTCTTGGTGATTCAACCAGGAGTATACTGCTAGGCACACTGTACATTTAAACAAAGCCCTAGCTCTACACCCCCTAGTTCTGAAATCCATCAACAGTTGTCATTAATGAATTTGACTGATTTCAGTTTGGGAAGAAAGCGGAGAGGGGGGGGGGTGAGAGAAACGGACACTCTTGACCTACATTTCAGAGCAAAAACATGGCCCCAAGTCACAAGTATGCCCCCAAAACTGCATGCTATATGGGAGGGAGGGTTGCAGCCCCCTATTAACACAGTGCCCCACTAATAACATCTCACCATCAGGATCAAAAAGAAGTGGGGAAGGGGGTTCTTCCCCTTTCCAGTTCTCCACAAATTCATACAGAACTTCCTTCATGATGTCTGCATCTGGGGTCACCTGCTGCTGGCTACTGCTTGTCTCAACTGGTGGTTCCTCTTTGAAAAAGCTTTTCTTCACCCCAGTTCCTACCTGGGTGATACCACTATAAACTGCACGAGACACCCCTATGGCAAATGAAGGGTTCCATTTCACCAATGGCATAGTTTTGGAAGGTGTTGGTTCCTCTGATATTACTTCCTTGGTGCCATCCATTTCTAAATCACAAAAAACATTTGACACAGCCTTTCAGAGAAGAATATTCACTCATGTAATGTAAGAATTTGCACATAAATAAGTATGTAGAATAGAATTTTGGTGACTATTAAAACTATCTCATGCTGTTAAAACTCTGACAATTCCAACTTGCGACAAAGAGTTGAATATTTGACTCCACTTCCCAATCTAAAGTACTACCGTACATTACTATATGCACAGATGTTTGGTTGCAAAAAATCAAGTGTTCTATTTCCATATACAGAACTATATCAAAAAGTATATAGCAGTTAAAAACTCAAGGATCCAGAACCAACAATCCAGTGAAAAATAAATACTTCACTCAAAAGAAGACCACACTGTACCAGTTTGATTTGTAAATCACACAGTTTCTACACACTTTACAGGAGAAGTAAAACACAAGTGCTCACAGAAGAATTGTACCAGTTGACACACAATGTAGAGTTAGTATATTACAGTATACTACTGAACAGTACAATATTAAAATACAGACTGAGCCACAGCTGGGTACTTCAGAGTAATATAACACAAATGTGAATTCAAAACAGAAACCAGCAAGTTTCTCATCAACAGACTTGACTGCTGGATGAATTTTTTCCAAAAGGTTGTTATAAATTAAGCTAAAGTTTCAAAGATTGTGCTGGTTGTACTCCAGTTCCAAGCTTCATGTGGAGGATTGTCTGAGTCACATGACACAGTAAATCAAGGCCCTAGGCAGCCTATGAGCATATAGCCAAAAAAGTTTGATAAACTTGAGTTACTGCACTATTATGAAATATGGGTATTGTACCGTACTGTAGTAGAGTCTTTATTGGAGCTCCTTCATGCAAATCATCTGAAGGTATGCACAGTACTGTATACCTGTATCTTTCCACGTAAACAAGAAAATAAAGTGCCTTTCTACTGTACCCTGTCACTGCTAGACTAATCATATCATATGAAATATCTTGCAACTTGAATCTCAGATCATAACTTGGAAACTTGTCAAATCTGGCTAGATAAAAGTTGTTTACCACAAAAAGGTCATGTTGGTTCAGTGTAGAAAACATGTTTGCATGAAACTACAATTTTCACAGAGTAGCAAGTTTGAATAACAAATAGCAGACCTGCAGATCTATCTGCGGACTTACAGTATGGCCCCCTTCGTACAAACTTTGTAAGATTCTTGCAAATTCTTGAACATGTTGCAAAATTTATGCACGTGCCAGTAACAGTTGCATGAACCAGCAAACCAATTTAAAGAAATGCACTTGACAGCAACTTTAATTTTTTCTGGCTCTTGAAATGCTTTGGAAAGGAAATATCTCCTGTTTATGTGTAAAAGCCTGCTTCTAAAATATATATTCTGCTTCTTTAATATATTTTACAAAACCATTCCTGTCAAGATGTGTGACTCTTTTACTTGTGTGACTCCTACATTATGCTTTACACTCCCAGTTGTTTTCATGACCACTTTTTAAGTGTACCTTTAAGGGAAAATGCAGTCACCCCAACCAGAGTAAGTATGCCCACTCACTCCAGTTCATGAATGGCCTATTTTGGTCATCGATGTGCCAATATTTTTGTTAGAGAATTGTGAAATTCAAGGGGAATTTCGCCTTGCTTTACCTATTATTTGCAATAGTTATGTTCAAAACTTCTTCAGAGGTGCTTGTAATGCAATAAGAGGAGATTTACAAGAGTTTGCTGATTTTTCAGAGCAAATTTTGGGGCGACCGCCTATTGCCTTTAAGAAGGGTCATCAACTTCTGAGCCCCTTCATACAGTACGCTATACAGTACTACAGTAGCTCTTGGCCATTTTCACAAATTTGCAATACATTTCACCTAGTACAGTAACTATTGATCTGTAGAAAAATCAAATACGTTTTTCAACATTTACATATTAAGTTGAACAATGTCTTTTTCTCAGTTCAGCCTCAGGGTTAATTACACTCAGTTTCAGTTCTGTACTGTACATGTATGCTTGAACATTACGTGATATCACCATTACTCAAACCGCCTACCAATGAACAGTGCAAAATCCGACCTCTGGCGGACAAGTCAGGGTTTTACTTGATGTTCACACCTACAGATTATAGCCACTGGGACGCTTATCAGGTTTTAGAATATATTTATTGATTTTTCAAAATTTTAGGCTATAATCTATAGGTGTGAACATCAAGTAAAATCCCAACTTTTCAACCAGAGGTCAGGTTTTGCACTGTACAGTGGTAGACGATTTGAGTAAGGGCAATTTCACGTACTGAAAGCTCACTGCGTGACGACCGAAAAATCAGCAGGTCATCTAAATAATGTCTGAGAAGGTTTAAAGGCTGTCCTGCCCAAAACCATGCACTTGAAATTAATTCAAATTAACTGCAATCAAATTGTATTAATTGAAAAAGAATCATTAAAATTTCATTGGTGTTTTGTGCAATAATTTTGCATTTTGCATGTAACTTTTAAATATAGGCTATCTTAGAAGTTGGAACTTAGATGGGTACAACTGCAAAGTACAACCAGGGACATGTAAGAGATGGAGAAATAACGCTTGCTCTCCCTTTGAACTAGGTGCACAGCCGACACTTATGCTTGGCATGGTGTGATTCCTGAAATTCCTCTAAACTACAGGAATTAGGCAGTGAAGACAATTATTCCGGTTGTCTGCTACATCTGAGAGAGCTCATGCATGCGATTTTCCCCATTAGTATCACATTGCCAGCCGTCAAAGAGAACAAAATTTATTTCAATAAGGTGCCGCCAGGTGTCACATTTTAAAAGGGTATAGTGTATCTCTTTATTACTTTTTAAGCAAATATACCTTTTTCGCTATTTCAGGAACAATCCGGAATGATTTGAAATATCATCATGGAAAGTTAATTAGACTCCCACTGGTTTTTAAACAAGTTTATTCCTTTCTTAATAAATAAATTAGAATAATAATGAAATAGTGCAACTTAAAAGAGGCTGAACAGTCGTTTTGATAAAAAACAGTTAAAAGGTTTCACATGTATCCGCTAAACACGTATCTTCAAAGCAGTATACTGACAATGGTCTTTAATACAGGATTACTGCACTTTGAAAGGAGGAGATCATCGTTAAGTAGGAGAGTCAACAAATGTCAAACAATAAGAACAAAATAACCTGCCAATCAAATTCCACTACTTAAAGAGGATTTAACAATTTTCAAGTACATATTGTCTCGTAGATTTGGTTGAGCTCTCTCCATCTCTTACAGCTCCCTGGTACAACCTTCTTTCCCCCCCCCCACCAACACACACAAAAAGATAAACCTGCTCCTGAGACCCTTAAGTTATATAGCCATGCACAATCACGAGTTTACTATACTGTCAATAAAAAGCTTATTATATCCATGCTGCTCTGCTGTTATGAATGTACTCAATGCCAACTGCATGGTCATCAATTGCATGCACAATCTCATACAAAGCCACCAATTAACTTACAAAAATATCATATGTGCCATTACACTTCCAGTTCAGTTGGGCTGTTTAAGAATTTTGTAGGAGTCAGGAAAATAATTTGTAAGGTTGCCCACTCTGCCATCATGCATGTACTGTAGGGATTGCTCTCTCAAGTGTTATCACTCTGAACACAACTGCATGGACACCAGAGATACCCTACATGTATCAACAGGGCTTGTGTAATATTGCACACTCTCAATACTAGCTTTGTACTCAAGTTCAGCCAACTGTGTAAGACTTGTGGTTTCCACAGTGTTGCCCTGCCAAACTCTAGTGTGATCAATGACCATATAACAAGTCCCTGGTATAACTGTGACACATCTGGTCATGTGACACCCAGGTAAAATTGCAATTATATAATTGGAAGGAAACAGAACGAATTGAAGGCCAAAAGAGCTGGGTGAATTACAATGCATTGATACAGTATATATATATATATATATATATATATATATATATATAGCCTTCAGTATGAAGAAAAGATCACATCATGTAATACAAGACTGGAAAAACTACACACCATACACCACAGAAATATGCACTTTAGCCATGCAAATTACTATACCTGCTCAAACATGCCACACAAACTAATGATTTACAGTACAGTATCACTCCACATTCTCAGGAACAGACTCTGTGCCTGCATATGTCAAAGATGCATTTATAGAAACACAATGAAGCCCTCTGCAAGTCAAGCAATTTCCATACATTTTGTACCAACTTAACACTTCTTTTGGTGGTTCAAGTTGTAAGATGATCATGACTTGAATCTTCTTTTAGCCCAAAGTTAGCAAGGAGCTGAACACAGCTTATCTCTTGCATCAATAAAAGGTAATGAATCTTAACTCTGTTAGCTTAATATGCATTCAAGTCAGTAATGACTTGGTGCTTTCCATCTAGCTGGAGTAAACTGAAGCTTTTGTCATCCTTGGCATATAGACCATGCATTGGTGAAATTACCCATGCATGTCAAGCAGAGTAAATGCTGCTTGCACCTTTATACTTGACTGGCCAGAACAAAGGCAGTATGGAAACCACAACACAAACAAGCAGTCACGCAGACTAATTACCTTTAATTCCTGTGTTGTGCCTACCAATTCTGGATTTTAGCTGTATGGGAGGATTCACAGTATGATGAAATATTACTGTCATAAATTATATTTGTCTTTTATATCCATGCTACAGCTCTCTCCAATGTTTGACAGCCAAAAACGATCTGTCTAAAAGAGACAGCTGGTAATCATTTGTGCCTTTTAATTTGTAACCATCAGTTTGTTCATTATTGTACCTATAACAACAACTTCAACTTTCAACATATCTCTGAGTATTTACATTTTTGTTGGTCATACAATGTCCAGCGGTAACTTACTTGAATTATTTGTCTACTGTCCTGGAATGACATGATAAGAAAGAATAGGTATCTGTCATTGCAAGGTAATTATTGCAGCAATTTTGCTGACCAGTTTACACAAGACAAGGGTGAAGTAGTTAGTGTATATACTGTATCATCTGAGGGGCAGAGGGAACAGTTGTGATGTATACAGGTACAGTCGCAATTAGCTAGGTACTGGAATTCAGTAGCAGCGTGGAATTTGCCCACTTACACTTTAAACATTCAGTCCACTTCAACACACATGTATGCAAAACTGAGACATGAGAAAATGTTTGAAACATACCACAGAGATTCTTCTTCTAGAAGGACTCAATGAGATGGACATTGGAAAGCTATCAATACACTTTTCCTCTGGCAGCTTTTCAACCATAGTGTGGCTCATAAAATACAACAGTCAGTAGTAAAAAGGTGAATAGAGCTAATCCTGACACTGACAGCAACCTGGGGACCTGACAAAGGTGTTATAAAATACAGATGTGGACAAAGCAGCATATTTTTGACCTACTGGCAAGCCAAAAATTTGGGTTTTTTATGTGGTGCAATTGAAAAATTTGGGGTTTCCATTGAAGAATCTGCATAAATCTTGAGTATGAACCATCAGGGGGACTGGACCCTTTGGAAATTACAGTACCATTTAGACTTCCCAATGAAATTGGAACACTTGCTGGGATGGGGGTAAGAGACAGCCTTCCCTGACATGGGTGTCATCCCCCTCCCACTCCCCACCTGGGGCCATGACTGCCCTTTTTTCTGGTTATAATCATCCAAAGTTGTGAAAGATCATGAAGCCAACATCCAACATTTAAAAGGTGATTTTGAGCAATATTTTTTTAAAAAGGCTTAACTGGGTCTTTCTATAAATTAGAGTACCAGTTAGCAGTGGGACACAAGGTCAAAATTTCTAAATCACCTCACTGATACAGTAGAATTTCACACTCATTATTATCAGCACTTACTAAAATTACTGTACAAATATTTTTTCATACAGCATTGTGTATGCATGAGGGGACTCATTCAAACATATGTACATGCCAGTGAATTGCTCAACATAATACCAAAGCAGTCTTTAAGCTCCTCTTAGAACAATGAACTTCTAAATGGTCGAAACTTCACACTTGGTTTGATTTTATAGGACCCTTTGGGACAAGAACATGGAAAAAGTTTGAAAGAATTAATATCCATGACTCAAAAGAAAGGCATTTACAATTTTCTCAACACTTTCAAATGTCAAAAGGTAGATCCACACTTTTACATATTTTGTACAAGATTGTTAGACTTGCTGTTGCTTACATACTTTCATTCAATTAATGGACAATGTGTGATATTTGCAACATATTTTACTCTTTTTGGACTGCTGCATGTAATAAGGACACCAATAATTGTTGTCCCCATTACACCTAACATGTAAAGTAATAAATGATAATAGTTTAATTTTTAAATAATGAAGTGACCCAGAAATTTTCAAATGCAATGAATATCACTGCTTACAGTAATATGATAATATCAAAAACCACAATTTTATTAAATTCTTGTAGTTCAAACATGGAGAATGACCAACATAACACTGGCAGCATGGGGGGGGGGGAGGACCAAAAAGATTAAATGTCCATCAGCATAAATACTTGGTTCAAGAGACATGGGATCATGTCTTCTGGTAACATTCTGGTATCAACTTTTCATGGGATCTAATTCATAATTTTTTAAGGGGTTGAATGCAAATTGTGAAGCTGCAGCAAACTTTACCAATATAATTCACTGAGTGGGTGACCGAAATTCTGTCAATTACTAATGCTCTGAACAAGACAGCATTTGTTTTGATCTCTCTAAATGTGCAACTTCCTAATGAAGTTTGACATAATTCTTATATCAAATGAATTTTCTGGTACCTGACATGGCCATATTTGTAAAAAGGGTGAAAATACACTACAAGACCAACATGCTGTAACTAAGGGTACACTAAAAACTAATGTCAGTAAGGTACTGTAGTTTTCTATGGTCCTAGCTGTGAGGAAAATTTTGTGAAACAATATTATATACTGATTTTTGAAAATATTGACTCTTGGTGATATTCTCACCATGATAAATGAGAACCAGAAAGCCAAAAGGCTTAGTGATTCCTTGCTGAAAGGGGAATGTTCATCCCTTAGATTTACACTTCTTGACTGCATCATTTTTTATGATGTGTTCACAATTTGACTCCTGCTGACCTCAAATGACCTTTGAACCCTACCACAACTTAAATAACATAAAATTGAAAAAAAAAATGTCTTAACAGAGATTTGCCTGTGCCTCTTCCCCTGTGATGTCATAATTGCAAAGTTTCAGTTTTTGACCTTTTGTAACCTCAAATGACTTGTGACCTCCACCAAAAATAAAACATGATAAATCTATATAAACAAAGTATGTATAGCTTCTGTCCTTCGCACCTTTATATATCATGTTAATAAGAATTATATTTTATGACCACTAGTGACCTCAAATGACTTTTGACCTCACGAGACAATAGGGTTCTTCCTCTCAACATGACAAATTTATATACCACATATAAAAAGTGTCTGTCTGCGCTATTTTGAGATATATCATCATTATCATGTTAACAAGTCATTTACAACGTTTTTGCAGTTTAACCTCTGGTGACCTCAGATGACCTTTGCCCACCACCAGAATAAATAGGGTTCTTCCTTTAATCATAACAAATCTGTACACCAATTATAAAATGTCCATCATTGCTATCTTGAGATATCGTGATTTACAGTACAAGGTTTTAGGTCTTTGACCTCTGGTGACCTCAAATGACCTTTGACCGCCACCAAAACAATAGGGTTCTTCCTCTCAACATGACAAATCTACTGTATATACCAAATATGCAAAGTGTCTGTCATTCCTATCTTGAGATATAGCAATTATAAGGTTTTCCGTCTTTTACCTCTGGTGACCTCCAATGACCTTTGACCTCCACCAAAAACAATAGGGTTTTTTCCCTCTTAACATGAAAAATCTATATACAACATATGAAAAAAGCCGGTCATTTTTACCTTGAGATATCATGATTACAAGGAGCGTCACAAACCCTAACACACACACTCACAACATCACCATCGCATACTGTATATGTTCCTTGCCTGCCTTTGGCAAGGAATCAAAATCAATAGGGTTCTTCCTCTCAATATGACAAATCTATACACCAAATATGAAGGTGTCAGTCATTTCCCCTATCTTGAGATATCACGATTACAACAAGCATCACAAACACACATACACACACCCACATAACATCACCATCGCATAGATTCCTTGCCTGCCTTCGGCAAGGAATAAAAAATTCTGGACCGGGTACCCCTTTTTTCGACTATATTGACACTTTTGTTAGGCAAGAACTGTGGTTGCGCATTCTAGGCATACTGTACTGTACACAGTGTACACCTGGAGACAACTGCAGTGTATACAATACCTGCAGAAAATTGCTCATTGCTCATTGGAACACCAATGCACCCATGGGTGGGATAAAGTTGGGAAGCTTGGCGGCACTTTCCCAGAACCTATGTGTACTTGGAGGGAAATTTTGGCAAATGGTAGTAAATATACCTTCCTCATACATGGAAACATGGAAGAAATTGTGAGCAATTAGACTCCCTTCCTGGGAAGAAAAGACATTTTCCAGCCCTCCTTACACCCCTGCTTCCTTGTAAGGGGAGGGGGTGTCTCCCTCCCTTTTGAGAAATTTTTGGTGATTCAAGGTTGCTTAGATGCAAAATGGTGTTGTCTATGGTATATTTTTTTAGCTAATCATTCTGTATATGGCTGGAAATATCCATAATTTAGTGAATTCTAATTTTTGGTCGGGTGAGAGGGTCATGCTGGGGGGAGGGGTTTAAGGGAAGGGGGTTCCCCCTGCCCTTTGAGAAATTTTTGTTAAATTTTAGGTTGCTTGGATGTAAAATGGTGCTGTCCTTGGGATATTTTTGTAACTGATCATATATAGGGCTGGAAAATGTTTCTAATTTAGGGAATTCTAGCTTTTGGATGGGTGGAAGAAGAGGGAAACCTTTGTTGTCTACGAGAAGGGTATGTTGTCAACAAACCTCCTGAAGCCCCCCCTTTTGGATACTTTATGCCTTCTATTCGGAGAACGTTTTTACACAAAAATATGTGTGTGGAGTCCACAGAAACATTCTTGAACTAATATGAAAATTTTCCTTCCTTCATTTGTGCATTATTAAAGGGTACCTAAAGGCTGAAATTAAACACCGGAATAGGGTGTCCTGGAAGCTCTGAATTAATTAAATGGATCAGGTATAGGACTAGCCTGGGCACCCCTCCTCTTCTTCTTCTTCTTTCTCTTTCCCTTCCTCCCTTTCTTTTCTTTCTTTTTCTACTTTTCTTCTTTTTTCCCTTCTTTTCTTTTTTTCCCTTTTCTTGAAAATTATAGGGGGGAAGTCACCCTCCCTGCCCCCCTGTGGCATGGCCCGTCCTTGTACAATGTTGGAGAAATAAGGTCAATTCGAGGTGCACTGTTTTCATTTGTATGCAACTTCATACTGGGGGACAGGGGTGTACTGTACTGTGGGACAGGGTTGTACTGGGATACCGGGGTTTCGTAAATTGTGCATGACATCATACTGTAGGCCTACTGGACTGTACCCTCAAATAAATGCCCCCCTTTTTCAAAAATGCATTGCCCCCAGGTGTTTATTAGAGAATATATGGTATAATAGCTGGTGTCCCCAGCAAGGATTTCTTAGCAAGCTTATGGGTTTTTCTACTAAATTTGATATACTGTATACTGTAGCTGCTTTGTTTACGAGTGTTATGTATGTATGAGTGTTATTTTAATACACAGTGCACTTACCCTGTTGTATCGTACAGTATGAGTTGAAAAATAAGTGTGTTCCTGCTGAAATTTCTGTACAGGTTTTGCCTTTAGATGGCTTGAAAACTGGGAGGATACTGTACCAACTTAATTGTGTTGAAAACTACAGTGTGCGCCTTATAAGTTTCATCGTTTAAATTGTGAAAAATGAAGTAAAATATGACAGGGTTGTTGGTGTTGTTGGTACTATACTGTAGGCTTGGTCAACTCCAACACTTTTGGAGTCAAGTACTAGCTGTACCTGTTACCTTCTGTCAAAACTCTCACTAAGGTTTCGACTTTTTCACTGCTCCGTGATGTCACTAGCTGTCTTATGCACACTGCTACAGTACAAAGTTACCTATTTCTCTTAACCCTCATCATGCTGTAGGCGACATATGTCGCAGTCAGGGCGCTTCACAAATAAAACATTCAATACACCCTATCTAAAACAAAAGAATGCCTTCCATTCGTGTTTTTGACCTCAACTCTTGGTAATGGTGGTGCTCGACTAGAACAGGTCATTTCTGGTTAGGAGACATTCTGTAGGGTGCACCTGCAGAGCTTAAACGCATAAAAAATGAAGCCCGCCCTCTAAAGAATTCAGCATGATAAGGGTTTATTTTTGTTACACCAGTACCATATATTCAATCACTGCAGGTTTGGATGGTTGAACTTGAAGGACAGATTTTGTTAACGTTGAAGGATCATAGCAGTCATCTGAAGAAAAAGTAAGTGATCAAATAAAGAGACTGATTCAGTTTTTTTTTTGCAGTACTATGGTAATACTTCAGGGGTGGTACCAGCAGGGGGGATGGGGAAGGGGCTGTATGGGAGCCTTAACATTGGGTCACACAGCAAATTTCAATCTGATCTGAATTTTACTAAATCGGACCAAAAGATTTTTATTCAGACTTTGTTCTAAGGATAATCACGCTATATCGATAATTGATCCTAGTTTGTATCACGATAAAGTTCTGCTACCAT
>WURT03117067.1:0-11880 GCA_009936505.3 Holothuria glaberrima
GGTTCCACCGGGATTTGATCCGGGGACCTCTAGTGTGCAAGGCAGTACACTCAACCACCAAGCCAACTCCACCCCTAGGCAAGGAGTGCTGCGAGTCAGGGAAGGGGGGGGGGTGAAGCTCCCCAATCCAAACAGTATTCAGTAAAACCATTATTTCGCCTCTTGGAATGCATGATAACAATAATCGAAAATAAGGGATAACTTTTCCTATGTTAAATGCAGTTAGACTATACTAAAACGACTAGAAAAATACATCTTTTGGAAACAATGTACGCGTTGGTTATTTCATCATTATGCCCTTGAAAGGTTTCTGTAGGGGAGCTTAAGTGTATAGACGGAAACCTCACTGGTGGATAAAGGGGAAACTACCAAAAACTAGTAAACAGCCTGTAAACATGACATCTTAAGAAGACTATCAGTGAGGGATTTCAGACTAACCATGAAGATGCCCTATTATAAGTACATGAACCTTTTTGCTTTTGGTTGAGGGCAAAGGTAATACGGGGTACCAGAGATCAAAAGGTAAAACCTTGTAAAAATAATATCATATCTCATGAAAGGTAACCTATGTAGATCCCACAATCAGAAAATGGATGTTCCACACTGAGGTCAAGAAGTCTATTGTCTTTCGTGAAGGTTAAAAGTCATTAAGGTCACTGAAGATCAAATTACGAAAAAACGTAAACACGAAATCTCAAGAAGAACACCTTAAAAGATTTCACACTAAGCATGTAGATCAGTGATTCCCAACGGGGGCGTTTGAGCAACTCAGGTGGCGATGAGAGCTAAGGGGGCGGCAGAGGGCGTTTTGAAAAAAAATTAAATATTTAACTTAAACCCGCCGGTCTTTACCACATTCCAAACCATTGCCTCTGGCTTAGCTCACAAATTAGTTCACCTAAAAAAGAGATAAAGTGAACTCAACAAGTCGCGTTGGTCTAGCAATCCCTCCTTGGATGCGATACTAGTATATAAATTATTTTAATGCCAGATGCTAGAAAATCGCATCTAACAGCGTTTAATATTAAAAATTTCCTATCGAGGACCCTCATATCCCCATCAGTGCCAATAAAAACCGTAAGCATAGCTTAAATTATCGCATCACTTTTTCCTCGAAATTGAAGGTTTTTCTTTACTGTCGATAGACATGACATACTGACAGAAGAAACAGTTATAAATAACTGTAACACTATAGATAACTTTTGAAATGTACCGGTACTATAAAGGAAAACTTTCAAATGTTTTCAAAAATGCAAGTTTTAGGTGAGCCAATTTCGTCTTTTTCATTATAACGACCTGGAGGGCAGCTTGGGTGACCAGAGCAGTAGCCTGTCGGGAGCGGGGGGGGGGCGGGGACAAGGAAGGCAGCGGTCCCCTGAGATTTCTAAACCCTAACTGAAAAAAGGCCTACTTGAAAAAATACTGAAAATACTAAAAACTCTACCTTCTGATTATGCTTTTAAGGTCCTCAGAACCTGGGAAATCGCATCTAGCCTACTGGTTTTCCTTTTCCAAAACTTTCCCCGGGAGGTACCCGAACCCCCGCCACAGACAGGTTCTTATGCGGGTAACACGCACAAACGAATGAACCTCCTTCCTCGTGCATGATGCACGCAACACGGATGAAGCCTATTCGTTGAAGAATTTTAGTATTTCTTCTCATTGGTGTCCGGCACAGCATGCCAATATAATGCCAAATGAAAACCTTTAATTTTAGGCGGAATTAATCAGCTTGTATCAGTACTTTTAGTCATATGTTCTCTTACGAAGTGATTTTACCGAATAAATTTTTCCAGTTAAACTTTTCTTCTCGAAGTCTTGGTTTCTAAAGAATGAATTCTCAAAACGTGTTTAGATGCAGCTTTGGAAGTCCAGAAGACTTCATTCATTTTACCCCAATCTGGGAGGCATTTTGACAAAAATAGAGCTATGCTACACAGCACCCTTCAAACAAAAACAAAATAAACAAAACAAAATAATGCGAATATCCAAACACATCAGTACAAAGCTTGCCAAAGACATCAATTTCCACCTACAAGGAGACCTTACAAAATGTCATTTCTTCCTGTTAGACTCCTCTTCCTACACCCCTCCCTCAGGGCTGCAGTTGGTGAAAAAGCCAAAGAAAGGATTCGCGTGGGTGCCAACTATCAGAGCTACGCCACTGGACGCTGTCATGAACTGCCCTCTTTCATGTTTCGGCCAGGCTAAGGCCTGGTGCACGGTGGCAGAAGTCTTTCAACGCTTCATACGACCAAATATCCTTCTTCCGCCCACTCACAATGCAATCCCCTTAGCAGCACCAAAGAAGAGGCCGTCCATTAGTAACTATTTTAAATACAAACTGATCTAAGGTGAATTTTTGTAATTTTTTTGGAGCGCAGTTACAAGGTTAGTAGATAATGGGAAGATAGTAAAAATTGACTTACAGTGCATTATTCTTGATTTGACAATTTCTTAAATATCAGAGAGCTTCTGGGGGTTTTTCCCCCTTGGTCTCTCACTGGAACGTAGTCCCGGGATCCCCATTAGAGGATCTTGGGGAGGGGCGCTCTGCACCTCAACACGTGCTTTTGTGTTCATCGTTTCATGCATAGCATTGCTATGTTATAGACCGGGTAGAGGGAGGGGGCGTTTGCCCGATCCAATTCGGTGAAAGGAGGCGTTGAGCTGAAAAAGTTTGGGAACCACTGGTGTAGATGGTGCACATTAAGTTTAGAGGGATTTGCCAGAGACTAAATTCGATGACTTCAAAAAATGCAGAATATTTTCCGTTTTAGGGGTTGATCTGCATCTCAATAGCATGTAGCGTTTGGAAGACACCGGTACTACTTTTCCGAGAAATACATTTTGTCAAGAGATAAAATGCATTGTGGGATATCTGTGACGTCATCGCCGCACATTTAAGAGACATAGCATTGGACTTCTCCATGATTTTGACACCACTGTAGGGAATGCTTTATAATTTTTTGCTATACCTTACGCATGGTTTAGTTTTATGCTAGATGCACATGAAAAGATACAAATTCTATCAGTATCAAATTTCAAGGATGAACAGGACATTCAATTATAAAAAAGGGATCTGAGGCAATGTGCTCACTTTATATAACATTCTGTAACCTTGATGAGAACTGGAGGTACTTCTTGACAAAGAGAGCTTCTCTTTAAAATAAGATATCTTGAGTTAGGAATGGGTGATTGCTACAGGGTTTCGAGGACATAAAAATTTTTTTATCCTTCACATGAGACCTTGTGAAAAGCCACTGGAATATGTCTTAAAAGAACCCTAAAGAGTTTGGGGGGAGGTCAAAGGTCATTTGAGGTTTCCAGACGTCAAACTGTTAAAATCTTATTAGCATAATCTGTCTCATGGATTTTACGATCCCCCTACACTACCGGTACCTCCCAGCATAGCCCGACATCGAGCTGGTTGAGTTAGTTAGTTAGTTAGATGGGGTTTAACGGCCCAGTTTCCAACCAATTGGTTCAAGTCGAGCCGGCCACGGCCTTTTTTCGAGCTGGTTGAAAGAATTGGACGTGTATTATATTCTTCGGCAACGAGCGATAGAACGGACGTTCCGGTTTATGTACTGTTTGGCGTTGACATTGATAGGACAAAAGGTTTTCCAAATAGTGCATGGGGGATTTCTAATATTTCCATGCCTCTCATGCATTCATATTACGAAATAAAAGATACTGTGGAGGAATATGGTTGTAAAGTCTGAGGAAGAACGTAACAGTGTTGATAAATGTACCCCAGATGACCTTTGACCTCCAACAAAAACAACACGGTCCTTTTTCTTACCATAAGACATGCACACACGTGCATACCAAGTATGAAATCTATCCAAACTTCCTATCTTGAAATATTGTGTTAAAAAGGTTTTCAGTGTTTGACCCCCATGACCCAAGATGACCGTTGACCTCCACCAGAAACACTGGGTTTCATCTTCTTACCATAACACATTTACATACCACATATGAAATCTATCCAAGCTTTCTATCTTAAGATATCGTGTTAATAAGGTTTTCAAAGTTTGACCCTCGATGATCCCAGATGACCTTTGACTTCCACCAAAAACAATAAGGTTAATTTTCTTACCATAATGCATCCACAAACTAAATATGAAATCTATCGAAGTTTCCTACCCTGAGATACCGTGTCAAAAAGGATTTCAGAGTTTGACCCAAATGACTCCAGATGACCTTTGACCTCTACCAAAATCAATAGGGTTTTTTCTCGCAACATGAGAAATATATATATATATATATATCAAATATGAATAGTGTCGGTTATTGCTATCTCGAGATATCTTGTTTACAAGCTAAGGGTCACATACACACACATGCACATTCACACACAAGCAACATCACCATAGATTCCTTGGATGCCTTCGGCAAGGTATCAATAATAACCAGAAAGCCAAAGAAAGGCCTAGAGATTCCTTGCCATATGATATATTGTAACAAATCATGTGAATCATCAACATGACAAGCATGAGATCCCTCACAATTATCCTACTTGAATTACCATGTTGATAAGGTAAAAAAACCTTTTAAAATCTCGTGACCCAAAATGACCTTTCACCTCGACAAATAATGATCACCTAACCTATATGGGCCAAGGATGAGACCACTCACAGTTATTCTCCTTAAAATTTCACATTTAAAAGGTTTTGACTTTTTGTGACCCCAAATGACCTTTGACCTCCACAAAAATGGTAGGAATCCTCTACTCGATATTTGCAATCCATTTGCTAAGTCCGAGATACCTCACAGTTATCCTTCTTGAGATATTGACTTTACAAGGTTTTAACCTTTTGACCTCCTGTGACCCTAAATGAACTTTGATCTCCTCAATACAAACGATCCCCATTTTAAGTGTGATCCCTCACAGTTATACTTCTTGACATATTGTGTTTACAATTTTGTGACCTTTTGGCCTCTAGTGACCCCAAATGACCTTTGACCTCCACCAAAAACAGAAGGGATGATCTACTCAATATGGGCAATCCACATACTAAGAATGAGATCCATCACAGTTACTTTTCTGGAGATATCGTGTTTGAAATGTTTTGATCGTTTGACCTCTGGTAACCCCCAAATGACCACTGAAAACAGTAGGGATCATCTACTCAATGGTAGCAATCTACATGTTAAGTATGACAGGGGAACAAGCCAGTGAGCCACAACTGGAAAAAAGCCCGTGGCCGGCCCAACTTAAACCAATTCGTTAGAAACTGAGCCTAAAACCCCCATCTAACTCTAACACTCACAGTTACACTTCTTGAGATAACCGTTTTGACCATTTTTCCTCTGGTTACCCCAAATGACCTTTGACCTCCACTAAAAACAAATGGGATCATCTACTTAATATAAGTAATCCACATGCCAAGAACGAGGTCCTTCACAGTTACCCTTCTTGAGATATAGTGTTTACAAGGTTTTAACCATTTGACCTCTGGTGACCCCAAATGGCGTTTGACCTCCACAAAAAATAATAGGGATCATTTCCGCAATATCGGCAATGCACATGCTATGTACAAGATCCCTCACAGTTACGTTTCTTAAGATATCGTGTTTACAACGTTTTGATCTTTTGACCTCTGGTGACCCATATGACCTTTTACCACCACAAAAAAACAAGGATTATTTACTTAATATGGGTTACTAACGTGATAAGTATGAGGTCCCTCACATTTATCCTTCTGGAGACATCGTATTTACAAGCAATTTCCAAGGTATCTACCATTTGACCTCTGGTGACCCAAATGACCTTTGACCTCCACCAAAAACAATAGCGATCATTTGTTTAATATCGACAATGCACATGCTAAGTATAAGATCCTTCACAGTTTCCCTTCTTGACATTTCGTTTTTACAAGGTTTTTACCTCTGTTGACCCCAAATGTCCTTTGACCTGCACCAAAAACAGTAGGGATCATTAACTCAGTATTAGCAATCCACTTGTAAACTATGAGATCCTTCGGAGTTACCCTTGTTGAGATATCGTATTTAAAAACAAAGCGTCACATACACACATACGCCCGCATACCCACAAATACGACATTACCATCGCATAGATTCCTTGAGCCTTCCTCAAGGAATCAAAGACGAGAAAGCCCAAAGGTTTAGTGATCCCTTGCCGAAAGGGGGATGTTTATCTCTCAAATTTACAATTCTTGACTAAACAATTTTTTACGATGCGTTTACAATTTGACTACTGCTGACCTCACATGACCTTTGAACCCCACCCAAACTTAAAAGGTCATAAGCAGTCGCCCTAAACTTATTTTGAAACAATAGCTAAATGTCACAATTTTCTTCTTCTTTCTCTTCCAAGTATGTATCTTTCATGATATTTTAGGACATAACTATTGTATATTCAATTGAGTGAGAAAAATACTGTCACATGATTCTCAAGAGCCATTCAAGAAATAGGATAGTCTACTATACAATTCTTTATTGGGGTGACTTCATTCTCCCTTTAAACAACATAAACATCCCCTTCTTCCCTTCAAAATTGTCTTATAATCTGTCCGAAATAACATATCTATTATGCAAACTATGAATGGGGATTGTGGTTTGTTTATCTTCCTTGCATCCCACAATTCCCTGCGGCAATCGTAACTGCGAAAAGGCTTATAGGCAGGGAGCTACCACTAGATTAGTGGCAACTCCTTGGTATAGACAATGCATACCTAGCATCAGATCTTATCAAGAACGTGCCAGTCCGACCAGAGAGCTGCCTCTAGTGACAGCTCCCTGGTCTTATGGTATGCTGTCTCAGTAAAATCGAACAATACTGGAAGACAGATTTTTCGTGACGTCACAACATTTTTTTTCTCTGTAGCCTAGGATAGGACTTTATCGTATACAGCATGGATATTACACGGTATACCGTTATGAATGAGTCTTACGAATCGGTTCTGAATTGAACTTCAGGAAAGGAAAATCTGTGACGTCACACAGAGCTGACATGTAGCAAAGTTGGATTTCATTGAGAGAACAAACCATCGTTACAATCAAGGTTAAAATTGACTAATGACAATCACTGTAGATTGAATCAGCTTACACCCTATCTAATAGGATAGTCTACTATACAATTCTTTTTTGGGGTGACTGCATTCTCCCTTTAAATAACAAAAAATGAAACAAAAAGCATGTCTTGAAAGAGATTTGTCTGTGCCTCATCCCTTGTAATGTCATGTTTACAAAGTTTCAGTTTTTTTTATCTATGGTGACCTCAAATGACTTGTGAACTCCACCAAAAACAAAAAGGGTTCCTCCTCAACATGACAAATCTATATACTAAGTATGAATAGTTCCTGACTTTCCCATCTCCATGTATCGTGTTAATAAGGTTTTAAGTTTTTGACCTCTAGTGACCTCAACTGACCTTTGTACTCCACCAAAAACAATAGGGTTCTTCCTCTCAACATGACAAATATGTATACCACATATAACCAGAAAGCCCAAAAGCTTAGTGACGCCTTGCCGAAAGAGGAATGTTCATCCTTCAATTTTATACATTTTGACTACATCACCTTTTACTTGTGACCTCCACTAAAAACAAAAGGGGTTCTCCTCTCAACGTGACAAATCTATATATAAAGTATGAATAGCTTCTGTCCTTGCCACCTTCATATATCATGTTTATAAGAATTTTAAGTTTTTGTCCTCTAGTGACCTCAACTGACGTTTGCACTTCACCAAAACAGTAGGGTTCTTCCCCTCAAAATGACAAATCTATATACCACATGCAACCAGAAAGCCTAAAAGCTCAGTGACACCTTGCCGAAAGGGGATGTTCATTCTTTAAATTTACCCTTCTTGACTACATCATTTTTTACGATACATTTCACAATGTGACTCCTGCTGACCTCACATGACCTTTGAACCCCACCAAAACTTAAAAAAAATGAAACAAAAACAGGTCTTGAAAGAGATTTGTCTGTGTCTCTTCCCTTTTAATGTCATGTTTACAAAGTTTCAGTTTTTGACCTATGGTGACCTCAAATGACTTGCGACCTTCACCAAAAACAAAAAGGGTTCCTCCTCTCAAAATGACAAATCTATATAAAAAAATATGAATAGCTTCTGTTCATGCCACTTTCATATATCATGTTAATAAGAATTTAAGTTTTTGACCTCTAGTGACCTCAAATGACCTTTGACCTTCACCAAAACAATAGGGTCCTTCCTCTCAATATGACAAATCTATATACCACATATAAAAAGTGTCTGACTTTGCTATCTTGAGGTATCGTGTTTACAAGCCAACTACGAGGTTTTGCAGTTTAACCTGTCGTGACTCCAGATGACCTTTGACCTCCACCAAATACAACAGAGTTCTTCTTTAATCATGACAAATCTGTACACCAATTATTAAAAGAATCCGTCATTGCTATCTTGAGATGTCGTGATTACAAGGTTTATGGTCTTTGAGCTCTAGTGACCTCAAATGACCTTTGACCTCCACCAAAACAGTAGGGTTTTCTCTCAACATGACAAATCTATACACCAAGTATGAAAAGGATCCGTGATTCCTATCTTGAGATATCGTGATTACAAGCCATTTACAAGGTTTTCGCAGTTTAACCTCTGCTGACCTCAAATGACTTTTTTCCTCCACCAGAAACAATATAGGATTCTTCCTCTTAACATGACAAATCTAAAGAGCAAATATGAAAAGTGTCCGTAGTTTCTATCTTGAGATATTGCAATTGCAAGAAGCGTCACAAACATACACGCACACATACACACACATCACCATCGCATAGATTCCAAGGAATCAAAAACGCTTAACTAGTGGCACCTACATATCCAAGCTGTAGTACTTACATGTACTGACTTTTACTGCACAAGACTATATCCACCCACTGCTGGGTGTGAGCTGAAGGCTTTTACAAGTACACCACTGACTGACCCAATTGTCATTGACCTAACAGAATGATGTTATTTTTTGAATTTGCGTCAATCAATCGAGCGTAGCCACCAATGTTTAATTAAGATATGGTCATGTTCCTAAAAACGTGAGATTATGCCACAGCACCTTAAGGTTTTGTGTGATAAAGATTGTATGAGTATTGTGCTACGGATAGGAGTACCCCTTCAACATATCAAAACTAAATTTTAACTTACGGCCTTCGGTTTATATATCTAACACAATTTCAGTTAACTGAGTATTCTGTATAGTGTTCTTTGAGTATTCTATATGGTGTTCTTTGAGTATTTCTATATGGTGTTCTTTGAGTATTCTATATAGTGTTCTTTGAGTATTCTATATAGTGTTCTTTCTGTTTTGTCTAATATTAAAGAGAGAACCCAAGTACTGGAGTATACAACGGACGATACTTGCTTTACGTGGGCTAGACGATTCTTTTCTGAGAGGGAAGCGGCAGCGTTAAGGAATCTCGTGTCCCAAAACTGTACAAACCAACCGAAAGATTCAAAGGATTCAAGTGATTCAAGTGGTTCCAGTGATTCAAAGGATTCAAGTGGTTCAAGTGGTTCCAGTGATTCAAAGGATTCAAGTGGTTCAAGTGGTTCCAGTGATTCAAAGGATTCAAGTGGTTCAAGTGATTAAAGTGGTTCCAGTGATTCAAAGATTCGATTCTAAATTATTTCGACAGGCGAGCCATTTAGGAATCCCACACCAATCTAGCTTCTAAGCTTTCTATTAACTCATTGATCAGAGTTGTGAATTTACTTGTCTATGTTAAATTTGTTAAAAGTTAAAGTCATAAAAAATGTAAAAACAAAATGATAAGCAACTAGCATCTATCATTTTCCGGGACTTTTTGGTAACTAAGCGGTCAAGACTTCGCTGAGTTTAGCCGAAAGTTTGAAGACCAGTATCCAGTGAACAACAATCATTATACTAGCATCACTGTAGGTATAGAAGTATTCTCAAACATGAAGCTAATATAACTGCATACTAATTGACGTTGGTAATCAATGGTTATTGGCAATTAACGTTACTTCTAAGCTTGCTTTAAAGGTCATAAGCAGTCGCCCCGAACTTACTTTGAAACAATAGCTAAATTTCACAAATATCTTCTTATTTCTCTTCCAGGTATCTTTCATGATATTTTAGGACATAAATATTACATATTCAAGGTAAACCAAGCAGTTGCTCCTCGTAAATTTTACAATTGAGTGAGAAAAATACTGTCACATGATTCTCAAGAGCCGTTAAGAAAATAGGGTAGTCTACTATACAATTCTTTATTGGGGTGACTGCTTTCTCTCTTTAATATATATGGCATAGTTCTATTCGCCATGGTAATCATCTAACAGAACTAACAACCTCAACTGGTTATTAGTTCAGTTAGAACTAGGCCACGCCTACTAACAGTCAACTAAAACGCACCCACACTGAGCGCACGACGTAGATTTGGCACTCGCGTATTAGGGAGTTCACGGTTACGTCAGTGGTTGGCATTGGTTGGCATAGAGCATGCGCAAAAACAAATGCGTGCATGTTCGGTGTTGCCCCTGTAAACGCTTGTGCGATTGCACGCAGAAAGTAGACGAATTGGAATCTACTTTGCATTGTGACGACAGTGTAAGCGCCCCTTACAAGCTCTTTTACCGACACGCTGTGACGTCTTTGTTTGTAAACAGTGAATGAGTCTATAGTACACTGACGCGCGTACCCGATTGATCCACAAATCAGCTGCCTGCATTTGTGGGTGTGAGTTGCAATGATACACGCTTGCCTCCAACCAAGGGCGCACATTCTGCTCTGTGACAAAGATATTATAAGCATAGATTCCAAACTTAAAATGGCGCGGTGACTCCTCATGGAGGCCGAAATATCGGGGCGGAAGTGCTCATCACTGCTCAGTCGTTAGGAAAGCAAACAGCCAAATGAATGTCTCACAAAAGTATTAATACTTACTATTTCGGAATGTTGTTAATTTAAGAAGTACTAATCCTCAATAACGTCCACTTAAATAAGAATAAGTTATTTCTTCATCGCGGTATTCCACATATGTACACTTGAATATGAACGCAGAATAACCGGGTTTGCAAGTTCATAGACTTTCATTGGTCAGTTTCTACGGTATCTTCAAGTGACGCACTTTTATATGCGCGTTTAATTTCACGCGCACTCACAACGGGAAAGCAACTACCGTGTTCGTTCTCCGTGCACGCAGAAGAGTGCGTCAAATTTTTTGACGGACAATACACAGAAAGCTGTGTACTGCGCGCATAGAACGCGTTTTAAAAGTGTACGCACGCTTACCTCTTTCAATAATGGAATTCTCTCTGAGGCTGTCTTAGTTTTGTACGCAGATCGACGATAAGAACGGCACGCATATCAAATCCCAACTTCCGTCCCGATGTTTGCGTCTCTATGAGGAGTCAATTTTCCCAACAGTGTAGGTATAGGAGTTTGGTATCTATGCTTCTAAAATCTTTGCTCTGTGACGCCATATGCAGGAGGTCTATTATTGCAAAGGTAGAGATTATCTGCATTAAGTGAAGGTATGATTAACTAAACTAATTTTGTGTCTCTTGTATGGTGGTTGGTAATACCACAGAGTCATTGGAAGGAAAGATATCATAAAAATAGATACCAAGCTAAAATATCTAACAATGTTACTCCCCATGGAGACCCAAACATCAGGTCAGGGACGGAAGTGGAGGTACTCAACATTCCACTCGGTGATATGCATACAAAAAGTAGAACGCACTACATCAACTACATCCAATGTCATTGTTTGACTAGCTTGACATGGTATACGCGTCACTGTGGGCGTGCGTTCATGCTTAAGTGTGATCGTACGGAAAGGCTATAGACTCATTCACTGTTTACAAACAATGACGTCACTGCGTGTCGGTAAAAGAGTTTGTAAGGCGCGCTTACAC
>WURT03117078.1:0-11880 GCA_009936505.3 Holothuria glaberrima
TTTCCTTTCGACCTACACATTCTAACTTCGATCTACCAACCTCGACCTACTATATATATATATATATATATATATATGCATGCATAGTATTGGCCAGCCTATACTAGTACCGAGCGCCTGTGGCCTAGGCCACCAAACCAAACCTGGAGGCAGTTTCGCACAACAGGTACAGCAGTATATTAACTATTAGACTCATTCTTACTCAGTCTTAGCTACCTTGGGCGAGGTGCAACATACCTACATAGAACCTTCGAAACTTTCAAAAGCCAACCGTCCTTTTCATAGGTCACATTTAATCCTATAAGATGGAAGATCAGTGACTCAGACTTTTTCTGATGTTTCAAGGGAAAAAGTAGAAAGCGCTGAGCACTTGCTTGGCTGTCCGGGAATACTGAGGCTATGCAAGCAATTGGCTACTAGCGTGTTTTATTTCAATACATGCGTTCAACGTACATATGCATAGCCTAGAATAGATGTAAAACTTTAAATTGCAGATACTGTCCTAGAAAATAGGATTATCTTTTTCTAAAAATGACATTTAAATAATTCTATACCTTTTGAATTATATTCGTAAGATCAGAGGGTATAAAAGCTTTTGTCTAATATTCACTTTAAATTTATCTTCTGGAAAAACCAGACACGATCGGAGAATTCGGCTCCGTAGTCAGGGTAACCCTAGGTGTGGTGGTATGTTTGCATTTTGGTCTTTTCCATTGAAGTAAAAATGTCTTTTTCACCTGTACCTCGAGTAAAAAGTGGGAAAAGACCAAAATGCAAACACTTGGGTTTAACCCACATGAGACTAGGGAGAGGACGTCATCTTACGTCATTTTCTATTTTAAGTACTTTTTGCTTACTAACAGTGACGTTTTTTATCGCGATTCGATATCCGCAAATGTTTGTCGCAACTAGGTATGTAGTACAGTAAGCTACATCCAGTGCTAATAATATTAATATTCCTTGTGTAAAGAAAACTTGAGTTTAAGATTAAGTGATATATATGAGCAAAACTGGTGGTCGGAAGTGTATCAAAATTCTCAATGTAAAAATGATCGTATATTTTTAAATCCACTGAGGCTCGTCTTGGAAAACTTCCTTTTGTCACTGAGTAATCGTGATCGTTTCAGTCTTTGTAGTTTCCGTTGTGGGAATACAAAAATTCCTGCCATGGCCGGGCGATTTCTTAACATTGACCTTAATGATAGACTTTGTGAACTTTGTACTAGTGGGTCACGGTCAATTGGTGATGAGTTCCATTATCTTTTTCAATGTACAGCTTTCAATTCAGATAGGAAATACTATTTGACGGAAGCATTATTATTGGGTGGGTCCAAGTACTTTAAAAATGTCCAAGCTTTTAACATCAAGAAATAAGAAGGTGCAAATCTGGCCACATTCTGTAGTGTTATAACCAATCGCTTTAAATAAGTAGGCCTGCCGTAGTTTGATTGTAAGAGTGTATGCGTGTTTGTGCATACGTAGGTTTGTACGTTTGTGTTTGTACATATGTATTTGTGTTTAGGTTTCATGCATATCCATCCAATTTTCTGTTTTTGGATATTTTTGATTGGCGTCTGGTGACTAGGTTCAAGTTAGTTTTGTTGTTGTATGTACTAAATTGCTTGTATGATTACTTGTGTGTTGTTGATTTTCCTGCCTTTTGTATAATACTGTGTATCTTTATTTGTGTGTATTGACTCTCACACCTCTGAGGAGGTATTTAAGAGTAAATAAACTGAAACTGAAACTCACATGAGACTAGGGAGAGGTCATTTTCTATTTTAAGCACTTTTTGCTTACTAGCAGTGACGTTTTTTTATCGCGATTCGATATCCGCAAATGTTTGTCGCAACTAAATATGTAGTACAGTAAGCTGCATCCAGTGCTGTAATACAATTGTGTAGTAATCTTTCAGTTTAAAGGTACGAAGCATGTATACAGGTTACGAAACAGACCACAATTACAGTGGCATAGCCAGGGGGGCGATTGGGGCGGTCCCTTCCCCAAAAAATAAGGGGAAAATGGACAAACAAAGAAGAGAAAAAAGAGAAAAAAGGGAGGAAAAAGAGGGAAGAGAGAGGGGGCATGCAGTGGTAGCGCCCTGCGGACCATGCAGGGGTGGGGAGAGGGAGGTAAAGCCCAGGAAGGCAAAGAAGGTATGGATTCAACGCATGCCCCTTGACCCCATGCGTATAGTGCAAAGCGCTCCCTTATATGCAAGACATTTCTGATTCATATATCATATATAAATTTAAGCCCTTTTTACAAAGTAAAGACGCTGCGTACATTACGCGATTCATGATGATTTAGTCAGCCCCTATTTGTGCGACAATGTCGCATAAACGGCGAAAAATGTCGCAAAAAAATCTGACAAGCACATTGACAGAATCAGCCTCACCAGAATAGTTTTGCCAGTTCCTTGCTGCCAGCATTTCATATTTGTCTGCTTTAATTGCGACAGGACTTCCTAATTCACAAGCCCTCATTTTAACCTTCGAGCGCCACTACCCTACTTTCATCTCAAAGATCAGAAGGTAGACCGATTCCGTGCATAACGTCCGTGGCGCCGGCCGGGCTCCTCATTAGGGCAGAAATCCACTCAAACATTGCACCATTTGCGATCTAGGCATCTTTCAAATTCCAAAATTTTTCCAAAGGGAAGGGGATGTAGACCCCTCCCCCACGCCTCAGATCAGTAAATGTCGCATTGAGAAAATGTCCTAGCTAAAACACTGTACGCGACTCATGGGCGTAGGCTGGGAGGATGGAAAAAAATCCTCAGAAAGATTTCAGATGAAAAATTAAAATCATTAGTTAAAAAATAGGAATTCCTGGAGATATATTCAATTCAAGTCTAGCACCAAATGAAGCCTGGCACCATTTTGCATCTAGCCCACCCTCCGTAAGCCAAAATTTTCCAGATCAGTAAATGTTGCATTGAGAAAATGTCCTAGCTAAAACACTGTACGCGACTCATGGGCGTAGGCTGGGAGGATGGAAAAAATTCCTCAGGAAGATTTCAGATGAAAAATTAAAATCATTAGTTAAAAAATAGGAATTCCTATAGATATATTCAATTAAAATCTAGCACCAAATGTAGAACCATTTTGCATCTTGCCCACCCTCCGTAAGCCAAAATTTTCCAAAGGGGAGGGGGAAACCTTCTCCCATTTGGACCCCTGCCCCAGGACGGCGATCAGTCATCATTTCATCCGCCCCCTAGAATGAAATCCTGGCTACGCCCTTGCATAATTAAAGTTCATCACCTGAATTCAAACACTGTATGTTCGTTTGTTTCGTAATATGAAGAATTGCTCTGAAAAAATATGAATTTGTAGGTTCCTCAAATATTTCCCTCCATGTTTTATGTGCTTGGGTGAACTCAGCTATTCTATCCCGTTTAAACAATATAGTGCACTAGCCACAGGCGTAGCTAGGATTTTTGCTTGGAGGGGGCCAACTGCCGGGCCTGATCGCCGGCCTGGAGGAGGGGTCTAAGGGGAAGGGTGTCCTCCTCCCCTTTGAGAAATTTTTGAATACTTAAGTACACTCAGATGCAATCTGGTGCAACATTTTTTTGTTTTTTGTTCCGTTACAAAAATTATAAAAAAAATATTTTTTTAGAATTCAATTGGGGAGGGGGTATGGCCCCCTGGTCCCCCTCTGGTTACGCCAATGGCACTAGCCTATGTTGAAACCAGGGTTGTAGCTAGACAGACTGGAGTGGTGGTTGTTTTGAAAAAAGTAGTGGCTAATTTGAGGATGGTGGCAAACATAGCGAGCCAGTGAGTGTGGGGAGCCAACCCACGTTTTTAATCAATATTCATGCTGCTTAGTTAATATTCTTGTTGTGAGTTGTGTCTTTGATTTCCAAATGAAAAATTAATGGTTTGTAAAGCTGAAAATTGCTTGTAGTATGTGACTTCCTCTGCAAAAGTTGCTCATTGTTTAAGCATTTTTTGGAACATAAAGGCCGTCACAGTGAAAGTATGATTTTTTTTATTGAGCTCTGACAAAAGGAGTGGTCGCTACTATGTGCTAGTAGTGGTCGGTGACTGTATTTTTGTCTCTTTGTGGTGGTCGGCCAAGGTGAGTACTGACTAGAGCCGACCACCGTACCTACAACCCTGGTTGAAACAGAGTATTGCCACTAGATCGCCCTGTTCGAAACTTAAGACCGTTATGCCAGTTATGTCAGTAAAAATTAGGCTAAAACGAGGGTTAGACCTACGGGGATCAGGCTCGGGAAAACCAGGGCTCAGTCTACCGCGGCACTAGTATTTTGATGTTGAAGGGTTATCCAAGCCTGCTTGCACTCAGCCAATTTAGGATCGGAAGTAGGGATGGACCGTTCTCCTAAAGACTTTTTGCCTAGCATTTTTCAGGATTTTTTTTTTCAGAGAGAGAGAAAGAAACTGCCAAACTTTGTCCTTTCCAAATATTTGTCCGAGAAACTTCAAGAAAAACAAGTGCATGGGATTATCTGAACTCCTGCGGCAGCCCCCGTTGTGGCAGCGCCCGGCACCTACTCCCAGGCTGTCTCAGTCGGTGGGGTTAACTCAATCCAATAAAAAACATATCAGGAGAAATTCAGAGAGCTTGATTTAACTTTCTTGAACTGGAAGTTACGTGCTGATAATGATAAAATCCAGGTTTGTAAGCCATGGAATGGTGAGAATGTGAAGTGCGAGGGCAAATTAGGCCAATTTTTAAGCAGGTTACTCAGTTTATTCAAATTATAACTCGGTTTCTAACTCAAATGTAACAGGGGCGTCGATTTGGCTCTGAAAGTGTTTTGGGACCGTAGTTCTGGCTCAAAACTGTGGGTGATTAAGGGGAAGGTGCGTAAGGGCTTCTGAACCCTTTAGAAATTTTTAAGAAATGTTAGCCTTTAAAGATGCAAAAGAGTTTAGTACACGTTGCAATGTTTTAGGGTAACCTGGCAAACCAAACTTTAGGACTCATGTTTAAAAGCGAGGTGGCCTCGGTAATGGCTATTTTTGAAATCAATGAGATGGTGTTACTGGGTACCGTAGTATATACAAATCCTGATATAACCATGGACACTTCACAAAAGTACGAAAAGTAAATGACTGTCAACGAAGGTAATTGCATTCTCATGAACGATCATGGCGACGAAGACATTGACCCAGTAAGTGCCGAAGAAGCGAATCTAGAAGCCAGATGTCTGATGGTCCTCCCCGATAATATTTTTTTTAAAACTGAATGGCTTTAAGGCCGTTATGGACCATTCCAGAAAAAAGAAAACCATGACAGGCGCCACTTGCCATACGGATAGCCAAGCTCCCCGCGGCCGTCTCACCAGTAACTTGTTGAAGCTTAAACAAGGTTGTAGAGATTGGCAAACGCAAAATTTGGCCTGAGTGTTATTGGAAAAAAAATGGGATTTTCTTGTAGGAAATTTTTGGAAAAACTGGGAAAAATGTGAAATTTGCCTCGGGCTTTATTGAATAATTTTAATTAATTAAATTTTTAATAATAATTTAAATTTAATTAATTTTGGAGTAAACTTAAAACTCATCTTTTTGTACAGCATATTCTTAACATTTTATCCTTTAGCTTATTTTACATATCAATTATTCCGTACCTTTTTTCTACAAAGTGCATTTGAATATGTTTGCAGCATCTGCGCTGTCAGTACCGTTCACCGGCGTAGGAAGCTGTTCAAGACTGGGGGCTGAACCTTGTTTCGGATCGCCGTCCTGGGGGGTCTGGGGGGAGGGGCTGTCCCCCTCCCCTTTGGAAAATTTTTTGATATTCTAGGGTCCTTAGATGCAATTTGGTTCATCACTTTGGGAAAATTTGAAGGTAAATTAATGCACATTTTTGACATTTCTTAGTCCTTTGGAAATTTTTTTTGATATTTTAGGATCCTAAGTTGCAATTTGGTGCATCATTTTGGAAAAATTTTAAGGTAAATCATTGCAATGTTTTTACTTTTCTTACTCCTTCGGAAAATTTTAATATTTGAGGGTCCTTAGATGCAATTTGGTGAATAATTTTTTAAAATTTTTCAGGTAAATTAATGCACATTTTTGACATTTCTTAGTACACTGGAAAATTTTTGATATTTTAGGGTCCTAAGTTGCATTTTGGTGCATCTTTTTGGAAGAATTTTAAGGTAAATTACTGCAAAATTTCAACTATATTTATTATTTATTTATTTCAACTATATTGGATCCCAAGATGCAATTTGGTACATTATTTTGGACAAATGTAAAGGTAAATTACTGCACATTTTTGACATTCTTTAGCCTTTTGGAAATTTTTTATATTTGAGGGTCCTTAGATGCATTCCGGTGCATCATTTTAGACAAATTCTAAGGTAAATTACTGAAATTGTTGTACTTTTCTTAGCCCCTTGAAAATTTGGTGATATTTGTTGCCCTTAGATGAAATTTGGTGCATTATTTGGAAAAATTTTAAGGTATATTACTGCACATTTTTTATATTTATTAGTCCTTTGGAAAAAATTTTGATATTTGAGGGTCCTTAGATGCAATCTGGTGCATTATTTTGGACAAATTCTAAGAAAAATTACTGGAAATTTTTGACATTTCTCACAGAAGAGAATAATAACGGGTTTTCGTGCTTCGAAAGTGGGGGGCTAAAGCATACTTCAGCTCCCCACAAATTTTGCTGGGGGGCTGTCCCCCAGCCCCCGGTTCCTACGCCCTTGGTACCGTTTTAATAATAAGAAAACCAAAACCTAGCCGTTGGAAGGGGGGTATTCGGAGTCTCCACACTTTGGACATTTTGGGTTTTAATGAAAAGTTTGCCTTCTTTAATAGAACAACACAAACAGGAATATATACAATCCTTCCTACAAGTTACAACCACAGCCTTTCAGTATGGTGCTTGCTGAGGGAGCTCCATTTTATGGAAACTAAACTTTCACCTCCTCCCCCTTCCTCCCGAAATGAGTTCTGGATCTGCCACTGAGTGGAACCGTCTGCCGGAGTCAGTTGCTCTTACATCAGCAAGTGTTAGCGGGCTCAAGATATTCAGAATACATAATTCTATAGGTCTGCAAAAGCAGATCAGATTTCTTGCTTCGTTGATTATTTTTTCTCCTGTTGGCTAGTATTATTTTGACTTTAAAGGAAGGATCCATCAATAAGGATTTTTATCCTCTTTGGTCCTTTTCCCACAAAGAGCGTCTTAAACCATACACTCACTTGTCTTACTTGCCTATGAAGTATGGTTAGCTTTGTCACTGATATTTTGTCAAAAATGAATGCTCAGATGGAGATCTGAATGACCCTGCACATGATAGAATGTTTATAATTTAATTTCAGGGGTGCTTCCAGCAGGGGCATAACTCAGGAGAGGGGGGTTGGGGTAGCTCACCCTCCCAACTCGCAAAGATTCGACTCTGGCAGGGCAAAAATATATATTTCGCAGGACAAAACTGCGAAATGAAAGAATAAAAAAATAATACATTATAAATTATTATGACCAAAACGGTCTTAATATTTTTTGAGAGTTTGATAATAAGTTTCGAACTAAAATCAATAGAAAAGAAATTATTTTTATGGCCAAAAGGAGCGACCCTCCCCCTCTCACTAGTACTGTTATTCTATGTTATGAGGCTCTCGACTGTGAAATACATGCAAAGTACAGTTCTGTTCTTTGTGTGGCATGGCTGCCGACAAAGTAAAATATGAATCCACAGTATTCAGTGACAGAATCAGCGTTTTACCTTTCTTCAACATGAAGTCACAGGGCTCTGACTGATTTAGCAGGGCAAAACTACCTTCACCCCAGGGGCATAGGCTGGGGGTGCTGGGGTGAGGACGCACCTCCCCGCACCAGTCGGAGTTCCGCTCAAAATGAGACAAAAAGCTTCTAAAAAACATTAGGTGAAAAAGTAGCTCAACAAGACTACCGTGTTACTCCCTGACCGCCATCCCCACCCAGCACACTAGTCTTGTGCCTACAAGAGGGTGCATACAAGTTGGAAACTATAAATTTATCTGACAGCTTTCCTATACCCAACGACACGAATGCGTCATTCTTATACTGGGAGTGAATAGGCAGTAATGCATATAAGAGGAATATCGCCCCATGGCATTGAGCGTTTTGTAACGATTATGCACCCTTCAGCTGCAACGTTGCTGTCTTGAATTTAAATGTCGATATGAACATATAAAAGTAAGGTTAGGTGGTGCACTATCTGACGTCACAAGTAGCGGCGCACCCAGGATTTTGGACGGGGGGGGGGCTGTGAATTTTGGGAAGACTATCTAAGCGTAGGGCCACCATTAGTTGGTGCGGAGTGTGTCAGAAAATTTTGGGATAAAAATAACCCCTAGATCGCCGGAAATCGCCTTCCAGGCTCCGCAATATACCTTGAAATGGTATTGTCAGTATTTTCTTGGACTATAACTTACAGTCCCACTGTCAAATTTGGCAGTGAGAGTCTGTTTTATAACGGGAATGTTTTCCCGCAGAATATATGGACACTACATAGACTAATATTAATGATAGGCATTTGGAGGTTTATTGTAAGTTTTTCTCTATGCAAAAGTCTGATCAAATTTGTTCATTTTCTGATTGTTAGTTCGTTACTTCCTAGAACCAGACATGAGATGGATGGAAACTTCTCCAATTTTAAGACGAAAACAATCATACTATCAATCAGTGGCGCCGGCACGGGGACATGCGAGAGCGTGCCCCCCCCCCCAATCGATTTCTGAATAAAACTTTCTGATTTTTTTTAAATGATCTCAAAAAGGCATTTAAGCTATGGAGTTATGTAGGGGGTAGGGTAAGATGTGTTTTCGACCGAGTGTTGCATCTATTGTAATCTTTTTCTAAGTTACAATTGGTTCTCAAACTATCAAAGTGTTTGCAAATCCTTTGCAAACTTTCAAAATTTTCCTACCCTCCGCGCGCTTTAAACCTTGCTTCAATGTTCTTCTTGTAATCAATATCTTCCCATACCAGTTTTCGAAGACGCACAGCAGAAAACAATTGAAAGCTGTTTACGAATTACCAGGTAAAGGACTGGCTTTTTAGGTGGCATGTAGGTTTGTTGGGCAATTGAAAGTGTCTCGATGCAGAGTCTGAATGTAGGTTTTGTCATGGAAATATTATTTAATGAAAAATTTCGGCGCGCTTCGCGCGCATTCGTCACGGCTTACACTCCGTGTCATGACCATTTCTAATGTAGTAGGGGGCTTCAGGCGGTTACACCTTATATTCCGACGTCTCTATATTCCGAATGTGTGCATGAAGGACAGTGGTAGGATGGGGGATTGTTCTAACACTAACTTAATGCGGACTTTTCGGAACATAGAGACGTCGGAATAGAGAGCTGTCCCCCTTCAGGCGGTTTGTTGACAACGTATTGTTCTTTCAGACAACATACTCTCTTTCACCTAACCAAAAATTAGAACTCACTAAATTATGGACATTTTCCAGCCATATATAATCAGTTCCAAAAATATCCCAAAGATGTCACCAATTTGCATCTAAGCAACCTTAAATCAACAAAAATTTCTCAAAGGGGAGGGGGACATCTCCCAGGATGGCACATTTATTTGGAACAAAGGAAGGTTGCCACTCCTGATAACAAACCCTAGGACGCATAACAAAGTGCAATTTACGCAGACTTAGGGAATGAATGAGGTGACATTGTTCTGCCGCCTCTACATACGCTTGTGCAGGCTTCTTGGAATTGAGTTCCATCTTCTCAAATGTCGCACCCACCCAGGCTCAGACCAGCCTACGCCCCTGCACCCCCTTAATAAATCCTATTGAGTTACTCCCCTGGGTTGCAGGTAAGGGGCATGTAGCTCATGTCCCCCTTTCCGAACTGAAGCGAAAGGCTGCCAATATTTCCTTTTTATCTGAGTGTAAGCTTTAGTCAATAGCCTACGATAACGTATGCAGTCCAAGACGGCGACCAAGTCGACCCAAGTTTACTGTTATTGCTCTTAATAAGGCAGTTTCTCCAACCCAATATATCCAGCGTGCTTCTCAAGTTTTACCATGGTAAATAATTTTTCTGCAAGTTCTGAAGAAGCATCAACGTGATCATAGCCTTGTTCCCTTCACTTGTGGCGACTTTCCACGTCTCTGTATTGCAAGAGGAGGGGTAAATTCCCACCAGAAGAGCGAATGTTTTGCGTGCTCACTGCAAGCTATCTGTGGTATGCTTGAGGTATCATCCCCTGTGGACCCCGCAAACTGTTATCTGACCACAAACATAATCTTCTTCGGTGTCCTCTTATGCGGTGCCGTTGCTCCCCTATATCATAATTCCTGACTACGAGCCTGGTTGCACGCTGCAATTGTCAGCCTGTTTCCTCCATGCAGCAGCAAAAATATGTACTAAATCAGCACGCAAATGAATGGCACTCTTAAGTTTCATAGGCTAATGGAGAGCAGAGGGGGCTGGATGGTGGCTGAGATACATCTTAGTCCGAAATAACTTGATGATATTGTCTCGGAATATAGCGTTGAAGGTATTGAAAATTAATAATAGTTATCACATCTGCCTTTTTTACCTGTTAAAATACTATTTTTAAATGATGAAATTATATGGTATTTGTCTATTTGTCATTACACTATGGAGTTACTACCTGGACTCCATGACTACACATAAAATAAATTTTGACGTCATTAGCTGAGAAAAAGGTAGGGGTCTAAAATCTCAGTAAGAAATGTGGGAAAGATTGCGTCTGCCCTTATTATTCAAGGATAAAACCCCTTATTTATTCCCTCTGTGGAAAACGTCCAAATTGTTTAAAATAACTACAGTATGTCTTATCAAACTGAATTTAAGGACCTTCAAATATTCAAAAATTTCGCAAAGTAGAGAGTGACACCTCTCCCTTTACATCTTTCCCCCAGGACGGCGGTCAGAAACACGGTTCAGTCCCCGGCTGCGAGCAGACTCATTTGTCTATAATTTGAAGACAGATTAAATCCCTCTGTATCTGTACATGTACCAAAGGCCTTGAAGAAGGGGTCCTCGGTCATTCCATTTACATGGTTTGTTTTGTCTACCCAGTGGCGTAGTAATGGGCTTAGTTGGGCCCCAGATACTAGTCTTTTAGTATTGCAGTCCCATAATTATATAAATCTCTAACAATGTTAAGTTCTAACCATATAACCACTAATTCAATTTTTGCCAAAGATATCACCATATTTGGCATTTAAGCCACCTTTACATGAAACAAAGCTTTCTTGAAGGAGAGAGATGCCCCTTATTACCTTAATCCTTTCTCTAGGATACCAATCCCATGTGCCAACTAACCTAGGTGCGTCGCCGTAAATCAAAAAACCCTCTAAACTGACCTTACATGAAACAAAGATAATTGCTCTGTGTTCTTGAAGAATATACTTTGACAGTAATATTTTTAGCAAATAAGTTTAGCAAAACTAGGCAGTCGGTGTGTGTTAAATATGGAAATAGCCTACCGTTTCTTGTAGTCGAATTTCGTGTAACGTATATAAAACTCTGACAAAATAGACCAATTGTGTGATCAAATTCTCTCTATAATTGTCACCATTTTGTCTGCAATCTTACTTCAGAATTCAACAGGCTTCTAATCTCTTTATACCCCTCCCTGAGGTCACAGATCAGCAAACTGACACACATCAGCCATAGTCTGATAGACCTGCTTTCCTTAATCAACATCCGTCCATCTTTAAGTGAATTGTACCACGTTTACAGTTTGCAAGTGTAAGGAATCACATCCGGTACCATTATTCTAAAACAATTTTGGCATTTTCATTTTTATTTATTTTCTAGGAGCCGTTTGGTGTTTCGGCATGATTTATCAGAAATGCTTGCCGTTTGCGTGCTAATATTGGTTGTCAGATGCCAGGAATTTGTGTTTAACAGCG
>WURT03117089.1:0-11879 GCA_009936505.3 Holothuria glaberrima
TAGAGCGACACTTCATACACATGGAATGAAATATCGCTCTATTTGGAGTGAATTTTCATTCCACTCCGGGTGAAATTTACTCTCTCTTTGGAGTGGTCACGGTCCCTTAATTCACTCATTCAATTGTGAATGTAGGCCCTAAGCTCATTTTACACTAGGGCTTTGTAGGGACGTATAAGTTTGTAATAATCGCCGAGTGAAGCGAGGCGCGAATTTGTTTTTACTTCTATTTGAAATTGAAGCCTAAAAATCCATTTATTTAGCCAATTGTGTTGTATTAACTAAATGTTTTTTCTTATTTTTTATGTCGGGAAGATAATATCTTTAAAGTTTTCCAAGTCAATAATTAAAGATATTTGTCAAGTCTATTATCAAGGAATTTTTGACAATTTATTGTGATCCGTAAAGTGCAGGTCACAGTATAAATTATTTAGACCTAATACAGTGACCAAAATCTTCAAAATTGTATTCACACATTACCTTCACTGAGTAGAAAAAGAAAACGATATTTGTAAATAATAACCATATAATGTCTTATAAAAATAAATACTATTCAACAATTAAGTTTTATTAGATGCCGAGCGTACGCGAGGCAAAGGAAAATTTGATATATTTCACTACATTTTGTTATATTTTGCAATATATAAGTTCTGTTAGATGCCGAGCGTAGCGAGGCAAAGAATAAAATTATACATTGTACTATATTTTGCTAAAATTTGCTAAATATAAGCTTTATCAGATTCCGAGCACAGCAGGGCAAAGAAAAATTTGATATATTTCATTACATTTTGCTACATTTTGCCATATATAAGTTCTGTTAAATGCCGAGCGTATCGAGGCTAAGAAAAATTTGATATATTTCACTACATTTTGCTATATTTTTCGGAGATTTTTACCCTTTTTCGGAAATTTTAAAATGTTTAGCTATTTTTCGGATATTTGAAAATTTACAATTTTTTCAATTTCCGAGCCGGGGGGACGACAGCCCCCTCTTCCCCCCTGTAGCTACGCCACTGGCCAATGCCCCCCTGCGTACGCCACTGGGAACTTCAATGGGTCGGGGACTCAGGGGTCGTTTCATTTTCTCCCTACCTGCTTGCTAAGGGCTAGAGTCGTTCACTCCCATGACGACAGGAATATTCATCTATTTGCAGTGGATGTCCTTTCAGATGTTGAATATGTTTCTCGATGACCATCGTCTTTGAAAGCGTGACTTAGTCCTTTGTTTCCTTTTCAGTTTCCCGTAGCGTAGACTGATGTGGCGCCTTCTCCAGTATAAATGGATACAACTCACAGTGGTAACGGTAGTTTGCCCCTAAAAGATGACAGCGCCATCTTCTTGCTCTCCCAGGCCAATCACGGATGTAGCTCAGAGTTCTATAAAAGCAAAGTCGGCTAGTTCACTGGTCTACCCGAAGGTGCTTCAGTACGGCGCGCAACCGACTTCGTCGGCTGGGCAACCGATTTTAGAGGCAAGCCTATGCCAAGTGTGAGGAAGGCCGGAGTACCCGGAGAAAAACCCACGTACATCGAGCGGGACTCTAACCCATGCACATGTGAAACATTGGTGCACAGCACCTGGAAGAGACCACTCTGCCACTCGACGACCCCGCTCAGAGTTGAACAGTGTTTAATTTTTATAGCTTTATAGAGCTGTACTAGAGTATGAACCACCCTTCACGCATTGTGGTAATGTCTAAATTCCATTTTACTTTGTCGTCAACAAATAATACCGACTTCATTTGTCCTGTCAATTGTGAGGGGTGGGGGTTATATGTTAGATGAGTACACCTTTCGAATTTCATGCGGCAAGTATCCAACATTCCCCTGGATTACAGCCCCTCAATTTATCAGTTTTACAGTCAAACAAAAGAATCATATTCGATTGTCTTCATTATTGCTGAGAATGAGTAGATGAACGTTACGCGCGAATAATGATTCAAAATGCCCTTTGACCAAGTGAATATGGTAAAGACTTGTAGTACTCGAGTTCGTACTCATACTCGAGTACAAATTCCGTACTCGTACTCGAGTACCTGGCCTCAGTACTCGCACTCGTACTCCGGTACCGCATACTCGTACTCATACTCGTACTCGACATGTCTGTACTCGTACTTGTACTCGAGTACGGTACCATAAGTCTCCTGCATATTAACTGATGGATTTTATTTTCAATTATTCCATCATAAATTTACTTCAATTATTATTCTCAATTGGTTTAATCATTTGGCCAAAAATTTAATTTTATCAAACTGGTAACCCTCCCTCCCAACAGATGTTGACTCAGAGAATGCTTCCATTTTCTTTAGGGACCAAGCAAGATCATACAGGTTTTTGTTTCAGGAACAACTTGAAATTTGTGTTGAGCTGAAAAAAATTGTATCAGAATTCGTAGTTAGTCAATCAGTCAATGTGTAACAGCAAAAATTGAAAGTCAATGAAATGTTTTAGTAGTTTTACATTGTAGTTTCATTGTATAAAAAATTTCACAATGGGTATTGTTCTATAGATAATATTAAATTGTGGAAACCTCCGTCCATTAATCTCTGCATAACATGAGCAATACAAAATGGCTGGCCTGCCGAAAATAATAGCTAACTTTCGAGAAGCACCCTGCTAAAGGTCGTACTTCTGCGAAATGCAAGTTTTGCAGAGCAGTGTTCCATTTATTAACAATAGGGTGATAATGAAGCGGTGATCAATTCATAATAACAATCTGTGAAATTGTACTCGTACTCGTGAGTTGTGTACTCGTACTCGAGGCTTGTACTCCGGTGTTTTGTACTCGTACTCGTACTCTTGCCCTCACAAAATTGTGTACCCGTATTCGTACTCATGTGTCGTGTACTCGTACTCATACTCGTACTGTTGGCTATGTACCCGTACTCTCAATTTTGTACTCCACTACAACTCTGGTAAAGTGTCACATCAAGCCTTGAAAATAGAAAATATGCGAATATTAACCTGAAAATAATGTTCACCAAGATTTAGGCTTTGGTATAAGATTTACTACGGTACTTTTGCAATGGATACAGAAATAGAACTGTCTAGCGACTGATTGTGGGAAGAGAGACATCACGTGGGGAGGATGGAAGACGAAAGAATCTCAGTACGTACCCTGCAGAGTCTATAAAATGAGTCGTTTTGAGGGAGAATTCCTTGAAAAGAAGTCTAAACAACGACCGTCCACTCAGTCAAATCTAGGGGCATCGTGCTCATGCAAATCCAGACACCCTATTTTTTGTCAGTGATTTTAACTTTTCACTGATATCAAGAGTTAATCACGTCGGACAGGACGATAGCAACTTGTCTTTAATTCTCAGTGTTAAACATCTTCGCGTGAGACCCCGTGAGAGGGGAGTTGGAATAACGAAAGGGTCTCAGGATGCTTTTTCCTTGTAACTTGAGAATTAACTTTCACTATCCATCCCGATAATGGCAGCCCGTAAAACGCACCGTAAATATGTTTCGAAAAAAATAGTGTAACGACAAATACATACTCCCAGTCTTCCACATCATACCACAAATGTTACCGTCAGACCGTGGGCGATATTGGATTGCTCTATGACCTCCCGTTGATGGGATTTCTATGACAAATGTTGCATGCAGACTGCACCGAGACATTTTCAGTTTCCTAAAAATTATTTTGTCATTAACTTGGCAACTCATCCATTAAGCAGTGGTTCCAAACGGGCGATGTCACCTCCTGGAGGGTTTTTCGCAGCTTAGAGGCGGTCAGCGCTGAGGGGAATATAGGGAGAGTTTGAAAAAAATAAGATACTCAACACAAACCGTGGCCTTGCAAGATTCTAAAAGGTTCCTCTAGCTAAGCTCTCAAGTCGGTTGAAAACGAGATAAATAGAGTCAACAAGTCGAGGAGGTCTAACATTTCCTCCTCCGAGCACTACAAAGTTTGTGAATTATCTTTATTGCCAGATGCCACGAAATTGCATTTAACAGTATTACATTTCACATTTTTCCTGGCAAGGACCGTCGTATTCCCATCAGTGCCAGTGAAGGTGAGGACCGAAGAGGCCATGACTAAAAATCGTCCCATTACTTTTACCTGAAATGTAGTTTTTCCTTGCTGTTCATATACATGATATGCTGACAGAAGTGACAATTGTTGGTAACTGTAACGTAAAGATAACTTTTGCAGTGCAGTATGAGGTAAAACGTACAAATATTTTCAAAAATACAATTTTTTTGGTGCATCAATTTCGGCTTTCTCATTATTTCTCCCTTAAGGACAGCTGAAGTGGCATAGGTCTAAGTCTTTCAAAGCCCCATGTGATCCCTACCATCCAGTGGCGTAGCCCGGATCATTTTAGTGGGGGCTTGATCATTCTATGGGAGGGCGCCTTGTTACTGACTAAGCGGAACGCCACCATACATTGGCGCGGAACGTAACAAGAAAATTTGAGATTTTAATACATCCCAGATCACCGGAAATGGCATTTGCCAGGCTTGATACCAGCCATCAAAATGTGCAATTTTGGTGAAAAAATATAAAGTTTGATTTGATTTGATTTGATTCTCACGAGGTAGCGGTAGGCTAGGTTCCAGCACATACTGACACTCGTTGTCAGTGACAATAGCCACGCACCTAGGCCTAGCCTATGCTGGGTACTTTAATAGGCTATAATAACCATTGCATTCGGTGTAAATTGTGAAGTTCACATACCACTGATCTCTTTGTAATTCACAGCAGGGTGGCGCTAGGATTTGCCCGCGTGGGGCCAGCGACCCGAAGTGACGACAGCCCCGATTTTGTTGAGGGGTTGGTGAGGGGGATTTGAAGAAAACCTGTGTACTATACCATGCCATATTGCGGGGCATATATTGCATAAAATTTGTGTATACTAGACAAACAAAGGCGCTGATTTAATGTTTCTCCCGGAATGTAACCTGTGAAATTGCAAAGCGCGCGAAGCGCGCGAAATATTTTTGGGTAAGCCTACACAGAAAAGTCTGTACTTATTTAAAGCTAATATAGGTCAATTGTCCGGGCAGTTGAGCCTTATCTTCCGTGATTTATATTGTACTTCCGTCCTCGAATCACTAGCCGTACCACACGACACGGTCACAAGAGAACATTAACTATAGGTTTAGCGAAATGAGATGAAATTACCGACATTTACATATATCCATGTATTCTGCTTTTCAAGTTACTTGAAAAGTTGGAAAGGATTTGAACTAAATTTAGCTATAGGTAACGGACTGAGGGAGAGTGTGCAGACCCTTTTGAAAGCCAAAATAAGTAAACGTACCATGGCTAGCGAAAGAATTTTCCCAAAAAGGGCCGGGACATTCCAGTAATCCAAAGTTCGACAGCCCCTATATTGAGGGGTGGTGAGAAGGGGATATGAAGAAGCCTAACTATCCCATGCCATTGCAGGGCATATTTTGCATTACATCACTTAATATTTCAACAGCCAATTGTACATTGATAGTGTTCTTTTGAATATGATCGTGACACTGCAAAACGCGCGAAGCGCGCGAAAATTTTTGGTTTTTCAGAAAAATTATAGGGGTTGCAGACCGTATCGGGGATAACATACATTGGACTACCCGATGAAACAGTCAAACTTTGCTCCGTGGGTCGATCAACAACCGACCGTACAGCAGAGTTGTAATCAAGTCATGACTTGAGTCACAACTTGCAAAATTGCCTGACTTGAAAAATTCTGGCCGATTTTCCCCCATTGAAATAACACAGTGACTCGAGTCATGACTTGACTTTTTATTACAGAAATTGTCCTCTTCAGAGCAAAAACAGGTAAACCGTACATCGTTATCAAGTTGAGTAGTCCAGTCGAGTGAATATTTTTTTGGTCCAGATCGCCAGTGGGGGGGGGGGAGACTGGGGGAAGCAAGCTTCCATGGGGGGCTGTCTCCCCCACGCTCCCCCGTGGCAACGCCACTGGCCCACTGTTACCATTCTTCTTCTTCCCACCCACAGGAAAAGTCCCTTGCAGCATCGAAGGGAAATTCCGTTAGCTAATATTGAAATACAAAGTGGTAGGCCTCGACAAAACCGCTCGTCAACTCGCCTTTGGCGAGAAATATTTTGCTAATAGCGATCTTCATTTGCACTAAGGTTACACCATGGAGCTACCACCTCGCTCCATGGTTAAACTGGAGTTTTTATGCTGCTCCCCAAATGGCAAGTTGGTTTGGCATTCTTGTCCAGGCCTGCAAAGTGGTCTATGGGTGATTTTTTGCAATCTCTCTAGTGCGCATGTATAAGGTTAATGTGAAATAGGAAGATAGTCAACATTTTACTGACAGTGCTTCCTACAAGTATCGACAATAACGTAAACACCCCAGAGCTTCCAGGGCTTCATCCACGGTCCCCACCGGGGACGTTGACCCACAAACCCTATTAGAGTGCTTGAGGGAATGGGCCACACATTGGTGGGGCTTCTTGCATGCTTCTTGACCGCGACCAGGCCTCTAAGCTATCGTAAATCGTGGATTAAACTTGATTAGCCACCTACAATGTCAGATTTTCAAGTCCCGCACCCATGCTTTGCTACCTTGGGTCGGACCCACGCATAAAAACGATGTATATGTAGGACAACCCTTTATTTCAACTTACTTTTTATTTTTTGTCTTTCCATTCATATCAATATTATGCTGTATGGGGCGGGGGGCGTTGTCCATCCCCATTCGGCGAAAAGGGAGTGGTGAGCTGCACAAGGTTGGGATCCACTGCCTTAGAATGTTCATTAAACATGTCTTCCCAAAAGAAGGGGAGGGAAAAGAATTCCCTGCTTTGCATTCTTGTAAAGATGTGCTCTCCATTAATCATGCCTATGCGCAAGAAACAATCGGCCAAATGGTGTAACTGTCACCGATGAACAATGTAATACGTTTGAGACGGTATTGTTAATTACCACTGCAATAATGAAACTGTACGCGCACGCAGCCGCTAGGAAAATGTTGATATTCGAAGGGTTCGCAAAATTTTTGATATTTTTCGAAGGACTTTTGACAGAAAACGACGAAAAGAGATTCCAATCGGGAGAAAACACACTTCACCCTATCCTCTGAAGGAAGCTATCTCTTAAACGTCTTTTAGGTTTATTGAAAAAAAAAATCGGAATTCAATCAATAGGAGGGAGATAGAAGGGGATCACGTCCCCATTCCGATGTTCCGTAGCCCCTAGATTATATAGTTAAGAAATTCTCATTACAGTCACTACACTGTTAAAAACGCCTATAAAATTACAGTAACAAAACAAAGAAATACATGTGAAACTCTTTTGCAGCTGCAGCAGAGTTTCACATTTATTTCTTTGTTTTTTACTGTAATTTTACACGCCTTTTTTAACAGTGTTTAAATTTTCAAGAGCTGACATTTCCACTTCCAGTAACACTTAAAATTTCTCCCACATAATATTGTAAGCTGCTCCTATTATCCCTATGTGCATCCGTTTGAGTTTGAGTAGCTTAGAGAATCAAGGCCGGGCATTCACAATTTCAAAACCCGAAATAGCATAGTGGATGAATTCATTAGTTCTGCACTGCTCTTCTTGTTGTAAATGTTAAATGTTATACACACTGGAAGCCCTAGTTGAGGGCGAGCTTGAACTCAACTTCTCAGTCTCAGAGTCAGACAGAGTGGTAAACTGTTTATTTCCATGAGTTACACAGCGAAATGGCGGCAACATCAAGTGCCAACACGATCACTTTAAAAGGTTCTGCCGAAATTGTCGCAGAGTTTTTCTGTGAGTCGAGAGGGATTAAGTGGTTGAATAATATGTTTATTCAATAATTTAATCGTGACAAAACATGCGGGTCTGTGCGAGAAATGCTGTATTTTAAACACGTTTGCTTATCGTGCATCTAGTACATGTAGTAATATGAAAGTATAGTGAAATGTCCCCCGTGAAAATGTTGGCAAGATACTGTATACCTTCCCAGGGTAGGCAAGGCCAAGGGTAATTTATGTAACAACCATGACAGTTTGTGTAACTGTTAGGTATACTGAAACCTAACGCTTAGACCTAGGCCAAGGTGAAGCGGCCAGTGACAATTTAGCCTAGGCCTAGGCCCTTGCCTAAGTGCTAGGCTGCAGTTGGCAAGGCTGGGTCAGTAGGTTACACAAACTGGTGAAAGATGTGACCTAACTTAAGTCTAGGCTATGGCCTAGGCCTAACTGAGGCCAAGTGTCTGTTGTTATCATTGTACCCTTGGAACACAAAATTGAACTCCTTTCCCTCACTTTTAATTGAAAAAGATGCATGCTATATTCAGTGAGCACTAGGCCTAGGCTACTCACATTAGCCCTTGAACAGCACCCAGCATTTCTGGGCCCTTGCCCGGCATTCACAAAATTTCAACTCATTTGCCAGGACGCCCGCGTCCCGTCATCCTCACGTCCTCAAAAAGGTACCATTTCTCACCAAATTTGCACAGATGATCTATAGCATCACATTTAACTAACACTCAAGTATCTTGTTGAATGAATCCTGAAAGTAGTGAATTTTGGCTCCATATTTCTGCTCATGACGTAAAGTCAATGTGTAGTTCTTCCCTTAAGGCAGCATCACCCGTGATCTTGTTTTGGGTCATACTCAGAGGTCACGCAGTACGGCAAGTATTTGCCTGCTTTAGGATACCTTGTTTTGCGTAGAGTACTGTGCACTGTATGCCTTATATTGCACAGAAAGAATGTACACAGTTTGCTTCACAGTGTCATTGTATCGAAAGGTGTGCACAGCTAGTAAGCGTTCGTTTTGGTATACGGTACGTGCAACAATTAACTGAAAACCAGTGCAGCAGTACTCTCGTGCAGGCTATTACACTTTTGTTACCCAAGTTGTCAACTGTCTGCTTTTTCCGGCTGTGCGCAGAAGTTACATCTAAGCGAGGGATCAAAACTTTGAAGCTTACGGCAACGAGTTTGGATTATTTTGCCCAAATTTGCCATGAAAGTGGTCTTTTTAAACCATTAAGAATGAGAAGGTAACTATAGTGTGTAAGCAGGATTGGAAGCACTGTGTTCGTGTAAATTGTCAAAGGAATCATATAATGGTATTTTAAAGCCCTTTTTGTGGTTTGGCTTAAATGGTTGAAATTTTGTACATACCCGCCAGTGACCTTAGTAAGGAGTGACTAGAAGGAGTGGATTACACGGTCACATTCAGGGACTAACTCACATAGGCCTAGGCCCAATACTAGGCCCAACTTATAAAAAGTAGAAATGAGGTGAAGGTTCACTTTGGCCCGACTTAAGTCATTTTATCATGTGGTGAATAGAAAATAGACCCTTAAAAAAGTGCACAGACTGTGGCATTGTGCAGAAAAATGCAAAATGGTGAATATGCATGGAAGTGTTCACAGTTAATTTTTGTGCTGGGGTTTTCAAAAAATATAGTTGTATCATTACAGGTATGAACAGATCGATCTAGATTTTAATTGGCCCAAGTAGGCCTATCAACATACAGATCCTGTGGGATTGTCTGGCATAGATTTTGCTGACAGTCCTACATCTAGCTTGAAGTTGTAGTACATTTGTTGGAAGTTTCTACTTTATGTGTGGAACGCCTCGAAAAATGTTATTTTTATGCATGGAGCGAAAAGACACCCAAAGAAACTGTGTAGTTGGAAAATTGCTTATCTGTTTGCATGGGGAATGCCAAAATTTACAGTCTGGCACTCTGGATTAACTTTTCTTGGCCTTTTTCTAGTCAAAGATTCATCAATAGTGAAAATTAAAGACAAACACTCATCAACCCCAAAGTATATTTTTAGTGTGGGGTATCAAAATTCCCAGTTGGTGACTGCTCTTTGATTGATATCAGTTTGAAAATTCAAAAGATGCAGAGTACAGTAGCTCACATTCCACAAAATGCAAGGTGTGTGGATTACACATTATAGCCTTATATGCTCACCAGGAATTGGCCTTAGGCAATAAAATGGGTTTGTGTCTGCAGGATTAGGCAGTTTAAACAGTAATGGGAGGAGCTACCATACAAGTGGCTTAGTTGGGAGAATTGGAACTGTCTGGGATGATGGGAATTGCCCTTGAATGTGATGACAGTGACACAGCTCCATGTGAAAACATTACATTGGCTTGTGCCTATCACAAGCCAATGTAATGGCCTACTGTATTAAAAATTGTCTGTGGAACAACCAGTGGGAGGAAAGGGAACCCCCTAAATGACGTTGAAGGTTAAGACATTGCACTAAAGTAAGAAAGTGCATTCATTTTCAAGGTACCTTACAATGAAGGAAATGCTTCCTGTCTCATAATATTTTGATAATATTTATGAGACAATTACGCATCTCAAAGGACACTAAGGCTTCACTCACCACCCCCCCCTCCCCAAGGAAAAAATCGTTGGAATTATTTTAAGATCTTTTAATATATTCAAGACACACGTCTCCCACGTTTGACCATTTTTAAATTACCTCGTTGCCATTGCAAAAATAGTGATGTGTACTAGTGTTGCACAGAGATGTCATTTTTCTTGTGAAGCTTACATTAAATCTCTTTTAAATACTGTACTCATCAGATCATGTTACAGTTTGGGTCCCTAGTGAGTGATAGTGATATTTTTCAAGGATCTGTTTTCAACTTCCAAAATAAATCCCTCAGGACATACCAATTTTACAACTGTCAGTGAAATAAAATTAAAAAAAAAACAAAAAACAAAACAAAACAAAGGATAACATTTCATATATATTGCCATTCTCTCTCTCAACATGTCATACTCGCACATATTTTCATGTAGCTCATTTTTATTCATTATAGTAGTGTAAATTTGAAATTGCCATGTAAAATGGTCAATATTTGGTGGATTTAGATGAGGACCGTGGCTATTTCCCAGTATTTTAATGTTTTCTACATCAAATATCCAGCTATGTGATATTCATGTCACCAGACCTTTAATGATAGTTATAGGCCATGCAATACGTATTGCAATAAAGCCAGCTCACTGTAGATACTGGAAACATTTGCATGACACTACGCTGGCATATTTTCATCATGGAAACTTCTCCAGGCCTAAAAATCGTTTAGTTATGTGTCTGTTGTGTCAGGAGTCAACAGGAATGTCCTTAAAGATTGTGGGCATAGGTAAAAATCTGCAGGGGAGGGGGTTGAGTTACACAAATGGTGGGTTTTCAGATTTAGATATTCTGTAGCAAATTGATTTTGCATGATATTAGTTGGTTTTGTATTGACAACACTGGTTCATAGTATTGTGCTGTATCTGCAAGAACTTTCATAAATGTTTATGGTAGTGGGAATGCCCTAGCCATGGGAAATCCTCCATCCTTCCCTATAAGTGAGCTGTTTTGTAATGTAGGCTAGCTTTTTCTTTGAATTTTATTCATAAGTCCATGGAGAGGATGTCATCTTCAAACCCCCATATCATAAATTGGCATTTTAAGTGAATAGTGCTTTTGTACACAACTACTACCTCTTTCCCGTAATCAAACCCCCAGTAAAGGCCTGTGTGTGGTTTCTAACGCAGTACTTACAACAACATACACTGTAGGGAAATACTGAAATGATCAATCATCTATATATAGTACAGTAACAGCAAAAATTGACTTTCTTTGTACAGCAAATTTAAATGCTAAAATTTTACTTAAACTACCAAATCTTTTTTTCCAACCATCACAGGACTATTGCAGTTGTATTCATTCACTATTAAAACACCTCTGGAAAGGTTTGAAAATTTTCTTAGCTTTCCTTAAGTTTGTCAGGTACACAGTAAATTCTACACACTTACCAAGGTTATGATTTTAAAGGGAAATATTGCGTTTGAAAATATATAATAAAGTGACACCAGTGTAATTCCATTGTGGTCTATTCCCCTTCCCAAACATGAATCACAAATAACTTGCAGTAGATCAACAAA
>WURT03117100.1:0-11878 GCA_009936505.3 Holothuria glaberrima
ATGAATATACCTCTTTCACAAGGTCCTCCGTAATAAACCTTCTGACAGTCTAACGAACCTTCTTAATAAGCCAAATTCATTTTTGTCTAGGATTGTAGCATCCCAAATAACACAACACAGGTGAGTTGGTCTTGTCAAAAAAAATTCCTAAAATCAATTTTAGAAACTTAAAAGGAACTTAGATAACATTCTGATTTGTACAATGATAACTGTTCTACAAAATAGAGAATGAGATATGGCCCACAAATACCAAACCTGGATGAAACAAGTTGTTTTGTAGTGCAATCACACAAGTGTCCTGAAGACATGCAGCAATGGGAGACTAAAGCAATCTATTTTTGAAGCCAATGATAATTTAGTTCGCAATGATCATAAAACTTGGTGTTTAGGATGTACCACATTATAATTGCTTAATTCCTTTTTTACATGATGCATGCCTTCAATAGACACATTTAATTCATTGATTGTAATATGTTTGGTGATAATGCAATAAAAATTGTTATGTACAAGTGGTAACAACTGCTGATATCAAACATGTATGTCATTGTTGTTAGTCTTTTTTGTATGCCACTCACGTACTGTGGGTCAGTGATGTGCATGCTAACGGGCACAAATGCGTGTTAGCGCCGAAAGCGCTAGATGCCTGACTTTGCCGTAAAACTTGAAGCCACACTGTATGAGCTGTACTACGGCAAACGCGTTCCTTTTCGTGACGTCACAATGCAGTTTACATTACCTGGGTTGACTTGCTATAAGCTGTCTCGCCCGGTAAGATAACAAAATTTATGGCAAAAGATAAATTCACGCGGAAGAGGTTGGAACAAAACATTGTGCAAGTAACTTTCACGACGCATTTGCTCACCTAGTATGCGTATTGAAGTACACTGTGTTTTGCTTAACATATATTTGATAGTTGTTTCGCGGAATTGCTTTGCTGTATTACAAGTGTCATGGCGGCCCCCATGTAGGCTTCATCGGATGTCAAGAAAGCAATGACAGTATTACGATACGGCGCAAAAGTCAGGCATCCAGTGCCTTCAGTGCTAACACGCGCCTGTGCGCGTTAGCGTGCACATCATTGCTGTGGGTAAGCATGAAACTGATTTTGAGACACTATGGTTTATTTTTTAGTATGGTGGCACACTAGCTAATGAGAATTTCCAACCTTGGTTATAACTGTGTGGAGTTCTAATTTTACAAAGCAGAAATCAATGCAAATTAAGAAAACCAATTACAAAAACAAATTTGGTATTTACACAGCAGTATAGCTGTCTATACTCGAATAGAATAATGGATGCACATATAGTGGCATATGGTAGTGTATGGGGTGGCAAATAGGGTGGCATATTTTGGAGTGGTTCTAGATTTCAGCAAGTTGAAGGAGGGGAAGGGGCATTTTCTACCTATGCTTGCAAAAGTGTAAAGTATCAAATGGTAAATTTATGGTACAATTTTTGTTTTCTTTTATGGCAATTCAGTTATGTGGCCCCTAGATGCTGACAATATATATACCTATGTTTGCAGTTATAGGTCATATGAAGCCTTTAAATGTTTTTCTGACATTCATTGCTGCTAACCATAAAACATATCTCACTTTTCCAGACATGAAGTAAAAGCAGCCCAGGACAAGATGTCCAAGTCATGAAGACAACTGGCATTCAACAAACTAAGAACATGTTCGCTAATTTAACATCTTAAATTGAAGTATTACAAATGATTCAAACCTTTAGGGTATGGCTTTGCTGATGGATAGCAAGAACTAGAGTCTATCTCTCCATGAGAAAACAAAACAGGTTTTCCTTCCAACATCCCCTACAGAAAAACCGCACATGGTGATGACACTTTAGGATCACTTCCACAAACTACATGTTCTTTTCTCTGATATTTAATATTCAAGCAAGGGGGGACTTTGAAGCTGTCATGGCTGTAAAACATGTCCCAAACCATCTTTCCAATATTCACTGGCATAATTAGCAAAAATAAATTGAATAATCATTGATGGTTTTAAAAAATTAATCTTCACAAAAATGTTTTGTCTTCCGTGGCAAAAAGTAGTCCAATTCATAAAAATAGGTAGGAATTGTAACCACCACCCTCCAAAATGAAAAATGTTGAAAGGCAACAGATCCAGAAGTGCAAGTGAGTTACCCCACAGTTGCCATATGAATGTTCCAAAGTGGAAACCTGAGAGTCAAAAGGTTTAGTGATTCCTTACCACTGGAATAATTTTTAAGTACTTCTTTAACTTTCCTGAGTTCCATATTGATACAATTTGAGTACACATGCTCCCTACTGGAAAGTTCTGCTAGCATGACCTCCCACTGCAGACAAATTTAAAACCTCAAACTTCTCCCAAAAGAGCAGCAACCCTAAAAAAACAAGCCTTAAGACTTGTTGAGAAACCATCAGAGAGCCTTGCAATAGTAAGAGCAAGAACTGATTTAAATGGCTTCAACAAAGTTGAGCAGCTCCAACAAAATCAAACAAAGTCAGCTATTTAACTGGTCCCCACAAGGTTGCTTTAGACCAGAAGTGGAACCGACTTCATCAGCTATGTTACTGGTTGTGATGGTATAATATATACCCTGACAATTAAAAGGAAAGCTACCTATAAGATCCGTCATTGTTATGTAGGCTTTATGAAATACCATATTTATTATTTTTCACCATTTGACCTCTGGTGAAACCAAATGGCCTTTGACCTCTACAAAAGCAATATACATGCAGTACTTTTATTCAGTATGGGGCATTCTTATGCTAAGTATGAGCTGCAATGTTTTTATCTCTCTTAACATATCATGTCTGTAAGCAGTTTACAAGCAGTTCTCACCACTTGATTGCCAATGACCTTAGATAACTTTTGACCTCTGTCAAACACAATAGGGTTTTCTACTGACAACAATGCATCTGCATGTCAAGTTTGAGAAGTATCCATGATTCCTTCCTTGATATATCATGTTGATAAGTTTAGCATTACATACACACACAAACACAAACATGCACTTTCAATGCCTTACAGGGTACTAGGAAAGGACCCAGTAGGGAATACAAGGGAATTGCAAAGCAGTGAAGCTGCCCGCGAAGTAGGCGAGGTTTGCGACATACTTGAGGGCAGGCGGCGCTGCAAGGCAGGTACGTGAAGCCACGCGTGACTTCTCATTGCAGTGGCTGAATTTTCGGGTAGCTAATCCAGTTTCGTGCCGCGCGAGCTAAGGATAAGGAAAGATGTGTGAGAGCGGAGCTCGAGCCAACTGCCTCGGTACCCACTAAGGACGTGTTTGTGAGTGTACACATACATGCTGCGACCCACACACAGCTTAGGGGCACACATACGCACATTCAATGGCTTACGGGGTACTAGGAAAGGACCCGGTAGGGAATACAAGGGAACTGCAAAGCAGCAAAGCTGCCCGCGAAGTAGGCGAGGTTTGCTACATGCTTGAGGGTGGGCTGCGCTGCAAGGCAGGCACGTGCAGCCGCGCGTGACTTCTCATTGCAGTGGCCGAATTTTCGGGTAGCTACTCCAGTTTCGAGCAGCGCGTGAGCTAGGAAAGATGTGCGAGAGCGGAGCTCAAGCCATCTGCCTCGGCACCCGCCAAGGACATGTTTGTGAGCACACACACACACATAAACACATCTCATGATATCAGGATTGCATAAATTTCTTCTACCTTCGCCAAGGAATCACAAATGGTTTAGGGATTGGAGGGACTATTTGACAAATCCCTGTACATTACATCTCCCATTTGGGGGGGAGGTGGGGAGGTGGTTAAAAAAAAGAACAATTTATTTCAAATAGTACTACCTTTAGCTTAACTGGCTGAAATTTTGAAAAGCCTGCAACCCCTAAGCTGAATTAACTCTCTAATTTGCACATTTTCCTAACATTTCGTTTTTTGGAACGAAGTGTGAAAAAGGATTTCAGGAGAAATTTTTACTGCTTAAGAACGTGGCAAATTTCAGACAACTTATTGCATGCGAAGGAAGTTTATCACGTTTGTGTCCACTGCATTGTTTCGGCTTCAAGGCAAGTACCTCATCATCATATTAGCTTCATATTATTGTTATTCGATGAGGTTCGGACTCTCTTTCGCTTCACACGTGATGATGAGCTTAAAGTAGTGGCTGTTGGGGAAGCAACTCTCAATTCCTTCAGCTGGTAAGCTTCATATTCATCAATATAAGGTTTGACGGTATCCCAAACCTGCAAGGAAATCAAATAACAAGTGATGTAATTCTCTTTCATCAAGCCTGTTACACTTTTGCCACTTTATACTGTTTGGGAAACATCATGTCTTCCGTGTGCAATACATTTTATTGAAAAAGAGAACTGAGGCACAGGTGTAAACAAATCAGAACTACAACAGCAACTTAAACTATCCATTTGAGGCAGTAAAACTCTCAATCTGAGACAAAATGGGGGTCAATGGGTGATCTACCCAACTAAGTAAATATTTTACTACCTAGTCTACAAAAGAGGTGTGCACTTCTCTTACATTGCATAAGAGAACTCTATGAAAAGCAATTGTATTTGATTTTAAATCATGACAACTGTGTTTACTTATTGTCATCTCCTATGCATTTCCATAAGCCAGCTACATGTTCATTGCAGATTTATATATTGCTAGAAAGTGTACAACTATGGGACGCAGGACTTGCACGTGGTTGAAAGCAAGTACCAAGTGGAGAGAGGACTATGGAGGTTTTTCACGTGACGTCATTGCGTTTCAATTTGGCATACTGGCCATCACTGAACATGCCCAAAAGGTGTTTTATCGATACGCGCGCACCACACGGCATTAGTTACAATTGTTGTACAATGGACGCCTGGGGTCAAAATAGAGAGACGTGCAGCACAGTGAAGTCGGTGAAAAACCTGTATACCAACTTCAGGATTAATATACAGTATTGTCATGATTGTTGGTAACTGATTTATATTCTAACATGAAAGTCCCTATTAAAGCAAGCTGCTTCCTTAAACTGTGTCACAGCTAGCACCAGATTTTGACACTGATTTACCCTGTTAATAGTAAGTGTACCCAGAACAGACAGAACTCCAACTACAGTGACTTTAAAGAATGAGTCACTGGGACCAAAAATCAATCATGGACAGCTCCTTGAATGTTTTTATGGAATATCCCAATGACTGAAACACCATGGAGGCAACAGAGGACAGCAGTTTTGCAAAAAATCAATAAAAATATTTCAAAGGCAAAGGCACCATTGCATTACACCTTGAAACCTCTTGTGTTTATGAACAAGAGAATGGTTGGCAAAATATCGGTAAACCATTTTAAGGATACTGTTCATTTCCCCCTTGTATTCTATTTTTGTTGATAAGGCATGAATGTTTCAGGTAACACCCAAGTCAAAAACAGAATTTTGTCTGCATGGCCATGACTTGCAAACTGACAGTTTCACATGCTCACAGCGAGTAAGCCACCCCCCCCCCCCCAAAAAAAAGGAGGGATGCTAAATTTTTCATTGCAGATACTAAATTCCCAGTTACATTGTTTTCACAACAAAAACTAATTTAATAAGACATAATATATCTTCACAATAATGTAGTAAAAGTGACACTCTGTCTTTGCCTGACAAATCACACCAAGTTTTCAGTGAGTGCCTAACCCTTGTAAAAATTCATTTAACTTTTGTTCATTACAAAATACGCTCCTGTTTTGGCAAAAGCACTGTGTATGTAACTGATGATAAATTTGAGTTGTCTCATACACAATTTGGCAACTTTTGAACATACTTTGGAGTCAGTGTTGTTTTTTTTTATTAAGTTTCATGTCTGAATCTAGATATTCATGCAAAATCTGCTGTACAGCACTAAAGGTACTGTATAGTGGGAAATTTTCACAGGGGTTTAATTTTTGTACTTTTTGCGATCAAGTTACTATTAAATTGCGAATTTAAAACCTCCAAAATACTTTTGTTACCCTGTACAAGACTATGCTGGTTGATTATCTCAGGTGCAACAGCGAATTCTTCTCTCCATAAATATGTGTATAGGGCAGAGAATCACAAAAAATTAGCCTCACAGAAATTTCCCACTATACAGTACTTTAGGGAAAAAAGATGTTTATTTACCTGTTCCTCCACAAGCAATTTGCTGACAGCATCGATATCAACGGACATGATGCGATCTGAGTCCAGAGCTCTGAAAAATACCATAAAGAAAAGAAAGAGAGACTTAATCAGCTAAAAGCATTCTGCTATTTTTAGTCTTGAATTATAGTAATTGACAATTCTCATGAATATTCATATTCTCAAGAAAAAAACGAATGCACCAGATTGAAAATAAGTCATGTATCAAATCATTTTTTAAGGAAGAAGAGAGAAGGGCCTCAAAATTATTCTCATTCTTAATCTCTACCTTCACAATCACTTTACTGAAAATTGAAGAGATTTTATTATAGTTAGACTACTTCTAGGAAGGGAGTGATAAACATTTTTGTCCTCTTGCAAAAGGTTTGTTCCCTCTGGTTTCCTCTTGTTTCTCAACCCCCCACATTCATCCTCCTAAGACTTTCAGTCCTGGGATGGAGTAAAGATGTATGAATCCAAGCAGCAATTAAAAAAGTTACTAAATGCTCTCTAAAATATCAATAAAATGATACTGAACACCACACTGCTTACTTTTTTTAGGATTTTTAAGTTACAGAAGAACATGATTTTTTTAAGTGAAAGGAGAATGTGACTTATATTTTAAGTGAGAGAAGAATGTTATAAGAACTACTTACGGAACCACCCTGCGAACTAAAGAATGGACTGCTTCCAGAGGGGCTGTAGTCTTCAAGGGTCTGAGAAATTCAATTCCTTGGCAAGCAGCTAGTAGTTCAATTGCAAGAACTATTGTGATAAAAACAGCAAAAAATCAACAGAATAATAAACAGAATTATTCCAAAAATTAGATAAACAAGTGACTTTTGAAAAATACTGGAACATCAGTGTTGAAAAGTACTTTCAAGCAACTGTTCAAATTGTTGTGATGGAGACGCTAGAATATGACACATTAATAGTGGGCACCACTGGTCCATTACTTTAGCAAACGAAATGAGAGGCCATCAGACAGGTACATAAAATTGTTCCACATTCAAATAAATAAATAAATCTGTTCTACCTACAAACTTCAGCATCTATTATAACCATTTTGGTATTCCACATCATTCTGCCAACAAAAAAGTTACCAATTATCATGTTCTTTTTTTTTTGCACAAAGCAAAAGACTTAGAGAAGCAGGTAAACCACAGTCAAATATTACTCATACCCTGTTCAACATGTTCCACTACTTGTAAGGCTTTCCGTGCAGAAAATCCCCCCATGGAAACATGATCTTCTTGCCCCGCACTGGTGGGCAATGAGTCCACGGATGCAGGGTGTGTCAGAACTTTATTCTCTGATACTAAAGAAAAGAGAACAATGAAAAGTTTTCTTTAATAGAAAATCATTGATACAAGACAGATAGTTTACTCCTAACCACTCCTTCATCTTTATAGAAAACTGTCTTTGACCTTCCAGACATAATTCTACAGTAGTTTAATTGTCCAAAGCCAATCCAATGGAAACACTGTGTGTAAAATTAATACTACCACATCCTAACTAGAAATCTGAGCATTGTCTGTTTATGGAGTTCCAAGGCTACACTACATTTCACTGATTTCACATGTCATTGTCCAATCACAGTGGCATATATTTGAAGGCATGGTTTGAATTTCACTCACCAATCGTGGAATTATGGTTTCCCCAAACCTAAAATGTATTAGGTGTGAAATATCAGCCTTTAAATTTACACTAGAAGTACAAGTTTGTATGTATGAATTTTAAAGGGGCTATAGCATCACCCCAAAGATATTTAGGAATATGATCATATATCTGAAAACAAGTGGTGACTGCACTTTGATTGACATTATTTCAAGAGCAGCTGCACTCTGGTTGATCAAAGATAACTCATTTAGTCAGTTATGTCCCCAATTAAGCTCATACTTTGGATTGTATGGATGTGGCCTTGAGCAATTTAAATTCAGTGCAAGCTATTTTAACTCTCCCTAGGAGCTGTACATGTCAGGTGTTTATTATTTGCAAAATTGGAGGAGGCGCTGGAAAGTAAAATGAGTAGAAATAACTTTTACTGTCTAGGGTGAGACTTGATGTCCTTTAAGATAATGGTAGATGATTCTCATCATCCCCAAATACTTTTATTGTAACATTCTGCAAAATTATATTGCTTATTTAGTTTGATTAACAAGAAAACTATACCAACAAGTGTACGTCAGCCACTCTCATTGGTCTATGCCACGTACAGGCCAGTTACATGTATGGGACCTAACACAGCTGAGGGACTGTACAGAGAGGTAACACATTCCTATTATCAAATATTAATGTGGACCACAATAGACCATTAAGAGAGGGTTGGCAATATACTTTAATAAGTGTCTTCAGGAATGGACAACTGCATGGCTGTACGTAATGAAAAGTGTTTTTGCTGGGGGGTTGCTAAAGACTTGTTGAAACTGGTGGGGGGGGCTAAAAGTAAACTTTGTTGCAAGAACATTGTAACTAGATTCTTTAAAAACAGTTTACACCCTCTTGTTTGTAAGAGTTCCCATGACAAGAGGGATCATACAACTGTACTCATGTTAACAATACTAAGAAAAACAAGATGTATTCTTTGCATTATGACACATTCTTCAGATAAAAAAGGGCATATCAGACAATATTGAAGCCATGATAGTGCCTGGCATTTTGGAAGTCTTGACACTACTTGACACTTTCCTATGTATTTGGGTGCAATCATCTAAAAAGTTTGTCAGTCCAAGCCTAACACAATTACCCTTACCAGTATTATTTCGATATATCCAATATTACAGGTCCTTACCAAGAGCAGCTGCAGTGCAATGTGCTATCATAAACCCTGAGTTAAGTCCTCCATCTTTCACCAAAAATGCTGGTAGTCCACTTAGATCTGCAAGCAAAATAATGTTTTCCATACATTAGATGCAAAATTTCAAGTGCTTTGTAATTGTTTTTGAAGAACTATAAGGACTTACCCTTAATTTGCATCCAAAAGATTTCATTCAGAATCGCTGGTTCAACAAGTTGTTGAAGTCTTGATGTAAAACTTAAAAAGGGGGACTCAAGTCGAAAGTAACAAGTCTAAAGTATCTTGGGGAGGCTAACAAATTCAGAATTATCAATAAGTCTAGTTGGTACCTTTATAGCTTATTTGTAAATGTAAAATGTGTGAATTTATTGATGACATTTAATATTTAAAAGCCATCATACAGTAATGTGCAAGCTGGGTCATTCTTATACAGCGTAAATCAGGAGGGGCATAGCTAGGATGAAATTTTTAAGGGGGTCTATGTATCAAATGGGGGTCACGGCATTGATTGCCATCCTGGGGAGGGGGTCTAAGGGGAGAGGGGTGCCTCTTGTCAAAAAAAAAGGAATGCATGTATGCTCAAAAAGAGCATATACTATACTCAAAATAGCAAATTTTCTGCCCTAATGGGGGATGCAGCCCCCTGCCTCTAAAACCTATGGTCAAGACAGCATTAAATGTTGGTCTAAGATTTTGAAAATCAGAATTGCTTGTCTGAAAACTGCTAGTTAAGAAAGGAATGAAGTCTTTTTTTTCATGGGGGTGAGGTGTTTCATGAAGGGTTTGTACATTCTTCCCATTGTGGGTTTTCATTGAAATGGGACTTTATAGCTTACTGGCCTTCATTTGTTGGCAATTCAAAAGTATCTTAACACAGGTTTCAGTCCATAAGCTCTAAGGAACTTTACAACTTTATAAGAAAGAAAGAAAGAGGGATAAAACAAAAAAAAAATGGAACTTTACAAATTTGCACATGAGAACAGACTAAACAAAAAAAAAACAAAGGAAAGAACAAGAATGTGGGAAATGATGAAATGAATTCTTTATTAGCTAAGCTTAAAGACAACCACAGATCACCCCAAAGTGCATTTTTGGTGTGGGGGTATTAAAATTCTCAGTTGGTGACAAGTCTTTGATTGACATCAAAGTTTGAAGAAAATTCAAAAGATGCAAAGTAGCTCATATTCCACACAAGGCAGACAGAGTTTTCAGATTACACCTTTTAGCCTTGCATGCTTACCAGGACATGGCCTTAAAGCAATAGGTTTGTCTGCACAAGGAGGAGCATTATACAGCTATGGGAGGAGCTAACAGCTATTGCATAGTTGGGAGAATTCTGTCTGGGATGATGAGATTTGCCCTTTAGAACTAAACTTAAAGTTTCCTTACCTGGATTGATGAGTCTTTCAATTCTCCTTTCACTCATATTGGCCAACTCATGGACACCAATAGCAAGGTAGTCCAAAACCTTTAAAAATGATGCAGGGAAATAGCACACTGTTAAAATTATTCATACAATAAGGAAGACCAATCATCGTGAAACACGCTATTAAAAGTGTACACAAAAGATTTGGGGGATAACGTTGAGGGGCTGATGCAGGTTAGGAGAAGGGGTGGGAAGCAAAACATCTAAAGTACCAGAATTGTGAACAACCTTAGGCAATGGCCTCCAATGCTGTGGGCAAATATATTTCCATTTTATCATCACAAGCACAGTAACCAGATAGACTCAGTAATTTCATGACTAAGAAAGTTACATTTGAAAATAATTTTGGGTACAAATACAGAGGTATTGCTTTAAAGGCCTTTCATGCCCTGCTTTATAAAATAATTATTAAAAAATGCACAAATCTGAGAATAAATTCATAATATTTTGAAAATATTTTTATGAGAATTGCTATCTGCACTTTCATTAAAATTCAAAAAAGCCTGCACTACTTCATTATGTCTTCAAACCTTTGAAATCCTCAACAAATCTGCCAAAATCTTGGAGAGTTAGATCTTAAGACAGATGCCATCCTTTAGGGCATGGTGCATATATGTTGCTCACCTTTGCAGGGTATTCCCCATGAAAGTTTCCAGCTGAAAGGATTTCATTCTGTTCTGTAAAAACAATCTGTTAGACTTGTTAAGGAAACTTTACAAAAAAAATGCATAATTATTTTACCATCTCATTGTTAACTGTTTGCCATTCTAAAATCACTAAGGGTTTTGAAACTGTACAAGTATGTTGGATGCTGTGTCCAGTGTACAAAAGCATAAGGTATTTGGTTAAATATTACACAAGTCCTCCATTGAAGCCATGCTGTGCACGATTCAAGCACATATACCACTACTGTGCAATTAAGTACTATAGTACAAATACACAGGCTTGATTGTGCAATCAGGCCTAGTGTTATCTGTTATCACTGAATATGGTCAGCAACCACGACAACTATGCTCTCTGCCCTGGTACCAAGAACAACCACTTTCATGTAATTTTTGTTACTTTTCACACTTTCCTCTGCCACTCGCAAGTAAACATTGCTTTTTCAGCATTACCACTTGACTGTATAACTGCAGTATATCATCCGAACCTTATGCTATGTCACTCATGTCAGACTTTTATGAAATAATAATGAATATTCCTCGGGAGAGATGCTCATGGTGCATCAACACATTAGGCATGGTGTAAAAGGAAGTTATGCATTAAGGGGTCTTCAGAGGGCTTCAGAGCAGAACTGAAAGATGAGAAGGATTGCAAGACTTTTACATGGTCTGGTAGATGATTCCAAAGATGTTTGGCAGCAGAAACAAAGAACAATGACACCATCCTGATCTATTTGTTGTTTTTGTGAGTGAAATTTGGATTGAACACACTTCATATTTTTCTCTTTGTGAAACTTGCCAGTGTGCCAGTAACAAGGTAGCAGTTCTACTGCAAATACTTTCAAAATTGTGATCAATACCAATTAATCTTGCACAGCTGTAGTTTGCAGGTGTAAATTAAAC
>WURT03117111.1:0-11878 GCA_009936505.3 Holothuria glaberrima
GCCAGTGAGCCACAACTGGAAAAAAGGCCGTGGCCGGCTTGACTTGAACCAATTGGTTGGAAACTGGGCCGTTAAACGTCATCTAAGTAACTAACTAACACAGATAACAGGGATCTTTTGCTTAATATGGGCAATCTACATACCAAGTATAACATCTCTCGGAGTTACCCTTCTTGAGACATCGTGTTTACAAGCATAAAGTTTCATGAATATCAACAAAACATTTGATGACAAAAGACAAGTCAATGTAGTATGTTATATTCAACTAACTTTACACTAACAACTTGTGTTCTTGAGTGTTAAAAGATGAAAAATAGAGTCAAAGATAGACATTTGAAAGTCAAATCTTATTTCTTTATAGCAAAACTTAACGATCAGGCAAACCATTTCGGTGGCTGACCGCTACTGGAATTCACACTCTTTCCTTTATTCACTTTTCTTTGACGAAGTTGTAATAATTTCCTGATGGTATTCAATGTCGACGCAAATAGTATCTAGCCCCTACAGGCGCAACTTCATCTACTCATGATGGCACTTTGAAATAGTTTCACTTCATCAGGAAAAATATTGCCAAAGTTTCAAGGATGTGTGCGCGGGCACTTTTCCTGGTCATTCATTATGCTGAAATTTGCCTTCCCTTTCCCTTCTCCTTACCTTCACTTTGCATTTAGTCCTTTAAGCCGTCCCGGGGAGGGGAACTCTTCCCCTCTTGGGCCTTCAGCAGTTAAGCTACCGCCAACATTATCTGACTGTCATCCTACAGAAGTCGTGTAGAATAGTCGCTAAGCACGGTAATGGATTACGTGAATGAATAACGGAAATTTACCATACCACAAAATGTGATCTCACACTAAATCTTCAATAAAGGAGAGTAATATTTTAACATCGACTCATTTTTCGGGACCCCAAGTTACTTCGGGCTGGGGTAATTTCTACCCCTTATTCATCCTTTCGGCAGCTTTGAATAAACAAATTTAATAATTTAGCTACAGTACTAAAAATAAAGTATGTGAGAATAACAATACATCTTACGAACGTGATAAGCCAAAAATGGGCATCGTGTTAAAAAATTCTGACCTTCTAAAGAGCTAAAGAGCAAACACAAGTAAAACTTCGAGATGGCTATATATGTTGCGGAAATGGTTGCCTACGTAGGTTTCGTGCTGCAACCGACCATAGGACCTCTAAAGTGTCTTTCCCTCTGTGAATTTACAAGGGTGTGTTACTTGCTTCTATTTCCTTGTACTAGTAATTAGGTTCATTTTGGAGAAAAATTACATATTGCTCACTTCAATTACACTGATCATATTACTCACCAAGCAAAATATCTGAAACGTTGAACCTCTTGCACCGAGGTTTGAACTGGATAGTCTATATACTTCAGGAAAAGTAAAGGCCGATAAGCTGAAGGGGGTAGGCTTGCTCAAGTGACAAGCGGGTTTGATGGGAAAAAGTCCTTTGCATAAATATGAACTCTCCCTTCATCTTTCCTTACTATATGGGAGGCTCTATTTTGACATTGTTATGAAGATTTGGGGCAGGACCAGCTGTGGCCGACGTTTTCCATTTTGGCGTTAGATTTTTTTCGTTATTGCGAAGATTACTTTTGCCCTCTGTGTAAATTATTCCCTATATAACTGCAGATAGGCCCTTTATTCAAGTTGCATTCTTCCTTTTAACTTGATGAAAGTTCAAAGAAACTAAATGTAATATGAACATCGTTCATTTCTGGAACAGTGGGGTGCAGAGAGGGATGCACGAGGTTGTTGAGAGGGTCTTCACTGATGAAGGCAATTGGCCAGAACACAAAAACTAGTGGCTACCTGAATGACTTATACGTTTGCCCAAATATTTTAAAACGAGGAAGTGGGGTTGGAGGTTACTAAAATAAGGAAAAGTATGTTTGTATTAGTGCATTAGGGCATATAAAACCAGAAAGCCTAAAGTCTTAGTGATTCCTTTCCAAAAGGAAATGAAAAAAAGGTATCAATCTGTGCACCTTGAGCTATTGCATTTACTCGCAATTTCCAAGGTTTTTGGTGTTTGACCTATGGAGGCCTCGTTCAACCTTCACCTTTTTCGAAAAGGTGTTCATCTTCTAATTATAACACATTTAAAAGCCAAATATGACAGTATACACGCTTTTTAGGCTCGGATATAGCGTGTTTAAAAAGGATTTGGTTATTGACCTCTGTTGACCTGACAAATCATCTGACTGCCACCAAAACAATGGGATTCTTTCTCTGATATATCCATCAACGAAGTATGAAAAGTATCCATCATTCCTATCCTGAGATATCGTATTTACAAGCCAAGCGTCACAAACACACACGCACACACCAATACACTCATATACACAGGCAATCGTGACTGCATGGATTCCTTTTGCCTTCGGAAAGAAGGAACCACAAACAGAATTTCGGGCCCTTTAGGGGGCAAGTTGAACCGTTTAGCTTGTGATCATTTTTCTTTTCTGTGTTTGTGCCTTATTTTTCATGTCAGAAGAACCCAGTATATAACTAAAGTTGGTGTAAAATCCCGTGAAATAGGGTACAAACGGTGATGGATGGGTTATCTAATTTGTCGGGGTGGTTCGCTGGGAAAGGGGGTTCGCCCGGACCCCCGGAAACTCCTCTGGTCACTCCTCATGTACACTCATATTCTTGCATTTTTCACTTTTTTAGCTAACCTAAATATTGAATTTGTTGCTAATTTTGCAGAACATCATTTGGTGCTCCTTTTGCAGTAACTTTGACGTTGTAGTAAGAGAACAGGTTGTAAAATACGCAGTAAAGACCTGTCATATGTACACTTTTTCTTTCTTGTAATATGATAATCACTGGAGCTCTCAGTTATTGATTTATATTCGTAATGCTTATACTCATCAGAGAGTAGGCCGGAATGAGTTGCCACTTATATTTTGATTCTGTTGCAGACTTTGATCATTGCTAAATGCACCTAAGGAATCATGTGAACTGGGAACATAAACAATGGGCTAGATATTTTTATACTCTCAGTTCCCATGATTCCTTGGGTGCATAGAGCTGACATCACTACTATATTGTCTATACTCTCAGTTCCCATGATTCCTTGTGTGCATTTAGCAATGATTAAAGTCTGCTATTGCCAAAAAATGTCTCTCTAAAGTATGATAAGTTTATAAATTACACTGATGCCACATTAATTCACACAATGGTGTCACAGTATTGGATCGTTATGAGATTCCGGAATCTTTGAATGGCCGTTTCAATAGAGAGTAAACTACGAGTCATCGCCACAATTGTTTGTTCACCTGTGAAACAGAAACCATTGTCATTTATAACATATATTGTATATTCTGTTTTGTTAATTGTTTCAGTTTTATTCGTAGTTTGATAAGGTACGTTTGATCAGGTAAGTCTTATGCATGCATTTTATTGTTTTTTTGACATGGACTAACATAAATACTCCGGTGGAATAACATTTATTTTGCAAATTTTCTTATGAGGACAACTCATAATCTTTAACAATTAATGAGGGCGCAACGTTAGAAAAACAGCTTTCAGACTGTCAGACAGGCGCGTAGCCAAGGGGGGGGGTGGTTCTGGGGGTTGAAACCTCCCCCATGGCCAAAGCTTGAAAAAAATGACAAAAAACACCAATGTCTTGGGAAAAATATGCTGACACGATTTTCCCTACTCCATTTCAATCCACTAACTCTCGAGGGAATAAAGAAAACATTGATACAAGGTAATAAACCTTCCAAACCGGCCACCTAGGGGTTTGTAAAGCCGAAAATTTTCTTGTACGCTCCGCGCCAACCGATAGTGGCGCTCCGCTTAGAAACATAAATTAACATTTGTCATAGATTGATTTTTTTTTTTGAGAGATTGGGGACATGAGATCCATATTTCAACGCTGGGTACATGCAACTTAAACACTCGGGAAGTGCCGTTTCCGGCCATCTGATGGTTGGAAATGGGCCGTTAAACCTCATCTAACTAACTAACTAACTAACCGGCCATCTGAGCGGTGTGTAAAGCCAAAAATTTTCTTGTACGCTCCGCGCCAACCGATGGTGGCGCTCCGCTAAGATAGTCCTGCCGCGCATGGCTACGGGCCTGGTATTGTCACAGGCAATATTGGCCAACCCCTCCCCCATGACAAAATCCTGGCTACGCGCCGGCTGTCAGAACTGATGTTCTGTTATTGCTAACGTGAACGCTGCCTACAATGCCCCAAAATTACTTACGAATCCATAGAAAACCTCCCCATAAGAAATTTAAGTGTACTGTCTCTCTCTAGAAATTCCTTCTAATATTTAGCAGTAAACATAAGTCGTCTGCAAGTCAGCAAACAATTGCGACGCTGACAATCCTACAACATCAGTAGAGCAAATGTTGTGTGGCGCTCACAAGCACAAGCACCTGAAATTAAATTACTTTTTACAAATCTTTTAAAGGATCATACTCTCTGTAAATATATAACAGAAATATCAGACATTTACTTTAATTCACCTTGGTAGATAACACCATTATTTCATAAACGTAAACACCAGTAATGTATCATTAGTAGGAGATTAACACTCAAACGTTTCTTTTGAAGAATTGTTTGTACTAGCAAGTAAAGCAAGACAACTTGTCGTTTGTATCTTTTCCTGCATGGTTACAAAGTAAATACAAACGGACTTTACTTGCTCCTATATCTAGAGAGAGGATATCAGATTACCAGATTTTCCACAGCCACAATTGTCAAAAAATAAGGACTTTTTGTATCTTTGGAACTCCTAATGACACTTTCAAAAATGTGTTGACACAGTTAAGACTTTGCCTCACTACTGATATCCACGCCTCTCCTTATTATTGAAGGGACAACCTGTACTGAGTTACTTAAGTGAGGAAGTTGCAATTAAAAATCGTTCTGTGTAAGCGTAAAGTTTAATAAAATCTACCTTTAGACTAGACGAAAAATCCTTGACATCATTTGAGGAGCTTTTTAAAGTATATCGCAACCCTGTTATACAGGACTTCTAAAGTTAAATGAAATTACTGGATGAGTTGAAGTCATTTTTATTAAAGATAAAAATCAAATCGATATCTTATGTCTTACATTCTGAAGCCATTGGGCAGGTCTTTATGCCACTATATAACCTGTCAATTTTCACGACGTTTTAGTTTACCAATTTTTTCATTTACCAATATTTTCATTAAAAAAAACAAGCAGTCACTAAGAAATACCTTGAAATAATATTAAAAAAACTTTGTTTTGACTATGAAAATATTGCCAAAAGGTTTACACACTGCTAGCAAACATTTAATAAGACTAACCAAATAGAACCACAGCTTCAGACAACACTCTCTCCAATCTCAATGAACCTCTGTACAACCAGACCAAACTCTGCCTATCATAGACTCCGATCTTGCTAATTTTTAGAATTGTGCTGCCGCCTACATCGAAAATGGATTGGAAAAGTACTCAAATATAGATATTTAAGTATCCTTTCATTTGGTCATAGATTGAAGGCGATAGGCAGTCGCCCCAAAATTTGCTTTGAAAAATCAGGAAACTCTTGCAAATCTCCTCTTATTGCATTGTAAGCATCTTTGAAGACGTTTTGAACATATAACTACAAACAACAGGTGACGGAAGAAGAAATTCTTTAATTTCACAATTCGCAAACAAAAGTATTGTCACATGATCAAAATAGGCCATTCATGAACCAGAATGACGGGGCATACTAACTCTGATTGGACTGACTGCATTTTCCCTTTTATCTTTATTTTGCTGCTTATTTTGCATTTTTGTCGTATATGTGTTACTTTGAATTCATATTGGGGTAAGGAAATAAAAATATTTGGTGATGGACCCATAATTTAATCGGTCCTTATATATCATCGTAAAATTTCCGTTTTTATATCTGTAGTTCCTTCCTGTTTAAAGTAAGCCTAATTACCAGCTACTACAACGGTCCGTTAACGGGTGCTCGGTGAACAAGCCAGCGCCTTATGGTGCTAGCAATTTCTACTGATAAAATGCCAGTTAAAGAGATAAGCTTACATTAGAAAGTTTGGCTGAAATACTCACCATCTCTTTTTTATATCTATTGCATACACATATTATTAACGTGTTAAGAATTAGTTTTGGACAGTGACGGCAAGAATAAAATTAAATTCAGTGCTGGAAGGGGCTCATAAAACTATTATTAACGGTCTTATAAGCACAGACCAATTTGCCGAGAGCAGTGAAAAGTCCTCATCGACTACTATCCCGTGAAGATACTTTAACTGCTTAAGGTAATAATCAAATGTTTGGGGAACTTAAAAGGAATAAGACTTTCTAGCTTTCTTTCAGTCTACAAATACTGATCAAAGGTAATTGATTAAGTTGACCGCACACCTTTTTAGAGAGAGGGCACAGACAGAATCGCTAAAATATTTTATATTTAAGATTGGTGATGATGCTGATTCGAGGGTAGGAACTATCTCTTCAAGTGCAAACATGACCTTCAAATCAGAAGTTTGGTCCTTTGATAAAATACTACTATTTGTAGGCAATTGAATACGGTGATTAACAATGAAAGATTTAATCACTGGCTTTGTTTTTATTCTAGAGAGTATAAGGTTACTTTGAGTAAACCTAGACTAACTAATATAAGCCAGCACACCACTAATTCAAGGGGAATCCCAGCGGAGGAGGTTACCCTACGAATTTAACACCCTAGAAAACTTTTTGGGGGACATATTAGACCATGTTAGTGAAGCGATGTGTTCAATTTGTGATGTGTATGTGGTAGGAAATTAGTTGTTGTACTCATTCTGCAAAAATAAAGAAAATTAAAGGAATTTCAGGCACTTTTGTGCAATATATCCTTCCGCGATGCAAAACATCATTTTGAATGAGTAAAAAAAACAGGAACCACCACTCTATTATACAGGCCCTTCTAGCTCAAAATCTCAACGGTCATAGCACACAAATTTTAAATCGTTGAGAAAGGCCTACTCGTCAGCTTTCATATGAGCAGTAGCTTCTGCCCGTTGAAAACTTCTACAAGGGTCTAGGGGCCACGAAATGGATCCAAATTAGTGTGTACAGTAAGTCAATGGAGGGATAATTGGTGGTGTGCTATCATAACGTAAAGACACTAGGCATATGGAAAGGAAAAAACCTTGAGGATTATTGGAAGGCAAGTTTATCAAGATATATTATGTAAAGTTGAAAAAGTATTGATTTGAGAAGGTGCTTTCGGATCCTCTACGGAGTGCCAAATGTTTCAAAATATCCAAACGTAACATCGAACTATCGAAAATAAACATCGCACTATCCAGACTGACATCGACGTATCCAAACGTAGCATCGATCTATCGAAAATAAACATCAAACTATCCAAACTGACATCGACATATCCAAACGTAACATCAAACTATCGAAAATAAACATCGAAGTATCTAAACTGACATCGACATATCGAAAATAAACATCGAATATCCAAACTGACATCGACATATCCCAACTAATATCGACATATCCAAACTGACATCGAAATATCCAAACTGAGCAAGAATGAGATGATTGGAACCGGCCTGCTAACTTCAAGTCTGTTTTGACATACATTGCTTGTATAGCGGCGTGCTTAGTGGTTCATATATCGAAATCAACATCGGCATGTCCAAATCACTGATCTCTGATCTCTTACGTCCTGGATAGTGCATTGCCTATCCTAGCCCGTACACCCAGTTGAAGCCAGCTCGAACACTCGTTGGTAGCGCCATATTTAGCCATACAGTATGTACGCTGGCTGTAACAAAGCAGTGCAGTTTGAGCAATTATGTTTGCTTTCGGCTGCAAAAGTAATCGCGTTGGAGGGGAAATTTTAAAGAAGAGAAAGGGGAAGGCCGGAAAGGGGACGTTTACCCGGGAAGTTGGGGAACATTTTTAAATTGTTTGCGTTAGAATACAACACTCAACTATCTCAAACCGTGCGTAAAATTCTTAACTGTGGGGAGAGTAGGGCATTTTCAATGTCTCCACACCAGATGACCGAAAATACGATTGCAAAATGGTCCGCGGGCCTCCCTCTCTTAAATTGGAACATGTAAACGGGAAACGTGAGAGAGATGTGGGGTGAGTCATGGACAGGGCATGCAATCGGATGGATGGATGGGCAAGATGTAGAAAACCTGGACTAAGTGCATGCAGTAAACCGGCATAACGTTGGCTGGTCCATCTCAGAATGGATTCGGACATACCAGGATGGAGCTCGGCCACATGGTTAACGTCTGGGTATTACAAGCTTTTAGTCATGCATGATCATGGGTTAGAATGCACAGTTAAAATTAGACCCATATGGTGGTATAATGCTGGTTATGTTTGGGCAGATGGTCCTGTTAAGACCGATCTGACTAGGGCCCGTGTACTAGCCTCATGGAACATTATGCTACTCACTGCGCATTGTGCAACTTACTTAATTTTGATATGTGGGACCAACGGGAGCACCTTTCTGTAGCCAATTGAACGAGCATTACGTTCTAATTTTCAGGGCCCAACAAGGGCCTAGTGGGTTAATCCTAGCAGTCTGTGGGTTGTTTGGGCCCGCGTTTCGTCTAGGATAAAAATGGTCTGGCCACACCATACTTGTGTAGCCAGGCCCATATGGGTTAATGAGGAGAAACTGAGCGGCTGGATTAGGTTGCCCCGTGTTGGCCCATATGGTCTCTGTACCAGGTTTACCGTGCTGGGCCATTTTATGTGGGTGTAATGATCGAGAGCTGGCCTGTATGGTCCATGGACGGAATCGTGAGCATTAGCCTAGGCATGTTAAGAAGATGCATACTTGCTTTTCATAAGTTAGGAAGAAAAACATATCAAGCTGCAGGTTACATTCATGATTTCTAATAGGATTCATATAGCTTACTATAGTGGTCCATACTCCATAAATTAACACCCACAGGTACCTTGAAGTAATAATGGTAGTGGCCTACCAACCAATGTGCCCTAGAAATATGTGTAAGTAGGTATCATGGTCTGTCGTGTACATTGACTTTATTGAAATCTTGAAGCTGCACAAATCAGTGGGGTTCATATGGGTCAGCTTACATACGTGGAACCAATATGATGTCCCTCACCCCATGAACGCTGCATAGCCTGGAAATCCCTTCCGTTACGTTGGTCAGACAACTTGAGGTGTTGAAAGGGAAAGGTAGTTTTTAGTTTGCACAATTGTTTATATTAGCTTAAGAATTCTGGGGTGATATCTTAGGGACAGAGTCCCTCAACCCTGACTATGAGCCAGCTTCTCTTTGAATTGAGGACCATTGTCACTGGTCCTGTTCCAGAAAGTCAGTTGGCCATGATTACGACCCGCTAATTCTACTAAGTATGGTGTACTTTTGCGAATTCCTGTTGCCTGTAGTATACGAACGGAAGTAGGGCCTACTAGGTACCCGGAATGGGCTGGAGATGTAAATGTCACTTTCACTGCAAATGGACCAATGGGTTCAAGGATTAACAATGGGCTGCAATAATATGAAGGGCATTCACCAAATTGATGGGAATGCGCGACGGCACCTGTAACTTGAAAATCAGCTATCTCGTTGCCAGATCCGTATAGCCAGACAAGGCACTGAATGGGGCGAAAATGCTTGCGGGGACGATAAATATTTTGGGGCCGGGGCGAGACATCCTAAAATGCACTAAGGCAATCCCAGCTGAAAATTCCAGTCAACAGGTAATTGATGTGTCGGGTTTTAACTGGGTTTGTCAGATACCTGTTAAAACCCGACACCAAACACCTGTTCTTGACTGGAATTTTCTCCTGGAATGGTAATTTTTGATCTGGGGCGAAAATTTTTCCGGGGTGAGGCTTCTCCCTTTCCCCGGCGGGCTACGGGCTTGCTCGGTGCTCTGTCTAATAAGAAGCATCACGAGTGTATACAGTGTGGTGCTGTCGTATCGACGAAAGAGCCATATTTTGGTGAGTGGCAAGATGGTGGAACAGTGGCTTCAAAAGTCTTACCTTAAGCTACATCCACTTATACAAAGAGATCAGTGGTCTAACCAGTGATGTTGAGTTCGATCAGGGAACTGCTACAAGTAGCAGCTACCTGGTTCGATATATGAACCATTTGGCGCACCACTATACCTTAAAGAGTATCTAACAGACTTGAAGTTAGCACGCTTATTTCAATCATCTCGATGTTAACTTTGGGTACTTGGATGTCAGTTTGGATACTTCGATGTTAGTTTGGACAGTTCGATATTTGTTTTGATAGTTCGATGACAGTTTGGATACTTCGATGCTGGTTTGGATAGTTCGATGTTAGTTTGGATAGTTCGATGTCAGTTTGAATAGTTCGGTATTTATTTGCGATAGTTCGATGTTACGTTTGGATATTTTAAACCATTGGGCACTCTGTAATCCTCCAAAACAAAAAAGGAGACTTCAAAGAACCAGGACTCAACTTTTTAAAAAAGTTAAAATCAGCAAAAAGGATGTCATAAAGAGTCTATGTATGTTTTGCGACAGATTAGCTTAACTTCAGCAGCATGGATATTCTCGTTTGTTTCGTAGAAATGAACAGAAGGACGAAATGTACTTGTTATGATCAAGAGCTTCAATAGCTTCTGAAAAGTGGAGGGGACATGACCCTGACCAGAATTTTTATAAGTGCGAATATTGAAGCCCTGCTGGAATGGTTCTGGCTTCCGAAAAAAAACCGTGGTAACAATAGCTTTCTATCTCTTCAGGCCATATTGCAGTGCTTTACACAAAGGTCTCACGTGAAGGAGAAAAATCTAACTGATGTTCTTCAAGCCCTGTAGCAATACTCCATTCCTAACGAAAAAAGAGTTATTTTTGTCGAAAATTACCTCCAGTCCTCATCAATGTCACAGAATGTTATGCAAAAAAGGGTTATATATAGTTTGACACTTTGGGTGTGGTAGTCGATTGCACAAAAATTGCTGTTGTTCTTTTGGTAAAGCTCATATTATCCGTCTTTGTTCCATCAATTTTGTAATAATTTTGATATGTGCTCAGTTTTTGTTCTTATAGCAGAATGGCATAATTCAGATTTCGGAAACAAGATGTAGTCGTTTCAGCAATTTGAATGAATAAAGTTCAATATTTGATATCTCAGCACACATATGAAATTGGGAGTTGGACCAAAGAGACTCATTTTTCGACCCTTATGACATATATTTTTAATAATCCTATAAATTAACTAAAGCAAAGAGTCTTCCTGTTAGGATTTAGACGTAACAGCTATTAGTCAGCCCTACCCCAGAGAAGCGCTCTCGCGCAACGCTATGTGAATACAAGACCCTTGTTTTCACCATAAAGTCTTGACCTTTGGCAAGTAGTTTTGAGAATGATTTAAGCCACTTATCAAACTTAAGACTCTAACAGCCCATAGGTCAATTTATGAAGCGGACCTATAAAGCTCAGACTAATGATACCATCATGTGCTTAAAGAGGCAGTATGTCAGATCTGGTGGAAGATATGTGCTCTCTCTCTCACAGATTCTGATCAACTATTAAGATACAGAACTTACCAAACCAAATGCAAAAATGGTCCCCGGTGATACTGTTGGAACTAGTAATTTTTCTTCCTGGGTTGTCTCCACAATTGTCATGCAACGGGCTTGTCTATCAATACATCTAGTGGCGAGTACGTGACTCCGATCCTGACTGAACTGAACAACTGTAGTTTTCTTGTTGTTGTCATTATCACTCATCAGTGCGTAAATGAATCCATTTTTATCCATTTTTAAATTTATGAAGAAGGTCACCTTTCATGTTGAGTGCATATATAATTTTGTTCACCCCATCACATACAAGGATTTCATCAACACAAAGTGCAAGTTTAAATAACCCTCCTATAACTGGTTTAAGCGGAAGTGT
>WURT03117122.1:5917-30039 GCA_009936505.3 Holothuria glaberrima
GGCAGTATGATCATCTGATCTAGATTATTGCAGTATTAAATGAAGTTATAATCTATCATAGGATACAAAGTAATAAACATCAATATTAATTAAAAAAATCAGCTGTAAATTTTCATAAACTTTAAATTAATTCGTAAAGGAATTAATGAACTTATAATTTATCTTGTTTGAAAATATTTACAGCCGATACATTTCTTTTCCTTGTAGTATTTATTTTGTAAAGAATTATTCCATTATACAAAAACGTTTTCTTTCCAATTTACTAAGTTCCTAAACTTAAATGTCCAAGGCAACATGACCAACTTGCACACTCTGAGTATTTTGATCAAGAACGACAATATAAAGGCACTCCTAGATGCACTTTGATCATCTGATCTAGATTATTGCAGTAATAAATGAAGTTATAATCTAAACATAGGATAAAAAGTAATAAACATCAATATTAATTAAAAAAACGAGAAATTTTTATTCTTTGTAGTATGTACTTTGTAAAGAATTAGTCCATTATACAAAAACGTTTTCTTTCCAATTTACTAAGTTCCTAGACTTAAATGTAGAAGGCAACATGACCAACTTGCACACTCTAAGTATTTTGATCAAGAACGACAATATAAAGGCACTCCTAGATGCAGTTTGACCATAAGATGTAGATTATTGCAGTATTAAATGAAGTTATAATCTAACTAAGGATAAAAAGTAATAAACATCAATATTAATTAAAAAATCAGCTGTAAATTTTCATAAACTTAAAATTAGATGTTAAAGAGATTAATAAACTTAAAATTTATCATGCTTGAAAATATTTACAACCAATACATTTTTATTTTTTGTAGTATTTTGTTTTTGTAACGAATCGTTCCATTGTACAAAAACGTTTTCTTTCCAGTTAACAAAGTTCCTAAAATTAAAGTCCAAGGCAGCATGACAAACTTGCATACTCTTAAATAAAATGATTGCATCTGCTTCTTGCAATGGCATTTTCTATGGCATTTAATGGCACTCTGATCGAGAAAGACCATATGAAAGCACTCTTCGTGGCAGTATGATCATCTGATCTAGATTATTGCAGTATTAAATGAAGTTATAATCTTACCATAGGATAAAAAAGAATAAATATCAATATTAAATAAAATTTTGGATAAAAACCAAGCTGTCAATTTTCATAAACTTAAAAGTAAGTTTTGAGAGAATTAATGAACTTATAATTTATCTTGTTCGAAAATATTTACAACCGATACATTTCTTTTCTTTGCAGTATTTACTTTGTAAAAAATTATTCCATTGTACAAAAACTTTTTCTTTCCCATTTACTAAGTTCCTAAATTAAATGTCCAAGGCAACATGACAAACTTGCATTCTCTGAGTATTTTGATCGAGAGCAACCATATAAAGGCACTCCTAGATGCAGTTTGATCATCTGATCTAGATTATTGCAGTAAAAAATGAAGTTATAATCTAGACATAGGATGAAAAGTAATAAATATCAATATTAATTAAAATTTTGGATAAAAACCCCAGCTGTTAATTTGCAAAAACTTGAAATTACCAAGAAAGGAAAAGGATGTTATTCGATTAACCGTAGCTTTTTGTAAAATAATTTACATTAAAACAGTAAAAATTAAAAATGTAATCTTTATGGTATATCATGATTACAGTCTTTTCGTAATAAGAAGACATTATTCATGGAAATGTCCTGTTACCATAACTATAAAAATTCACACAGATATTTTTAAACAGTGTAATCCATAAATATAGCTTATTGGTCACATTACACTACCAACCTTGAAAAAGTCAGCAGTTATAGTTTTTTTTTTTTATATGTTTTTAACATAATTACATGTGGAATGATGGGGGAGGGGGTTGGATAGAGCAGCACCCCTCTGCAAAATGATGTAGATTTTAAAGCAAAAAAGTCTATCCAGGGCAAAATTCCTGTCATAATCGTTTGCCATGTGGGGAACATTTCAGGCCAAACACCATTTGCCTCTTCTCAAACGCCTTTGCGTAATTGTGTAATAAACATTTATCAAAACGTTCACATCCACCAGTTTAAAAAATTGAGCGAATAAACTTACTTTGATTGAACAGTTACTAACGATGCGACCATTTTAAGCTCACAAGCCTGGCTCATGTAATGTGCATGTGTGGAATCCAAAGTAATCCTACATTAGTAGTTGGTTCACTTGCCCACGTGCTGCACATACACTTTGCATGTTGGACTCCCATATTTGTCCCAAACTTGAGGGTTTCACTGTAACGCCCATGTGAAGATATGTGGCATCCAAATGATCTTCATATAGATAGGCTTAGACCGGTGTATTTCTCCATGTTAAACATAACAGTGTCGCACATTCAGGGTTTAAGAGGAATTTCCCGGCGTTTGTCCATGACCACGTATCCCACATACATAATTGTGCAATTCAAAACAGTAAAATGTTGGTTCTCAATAGCTCATAAAAATGGAAAACCTCTTAAAAAGACAAATTAAAAACTTTTATTTATAACAGTGTGTAATACATTGTTAAAAGAGGTGCGATACGTTATTGAGATCCCAGATTATCATTTAAGGAATAAACTGTACTTGACGGACTATGATTGGTGAATAAACTATATACACACAATGTTCGGTGGAAGGAGGCCAGAGATTATCCAGTAGCACAAATTGTAAAACAACGTTCAGGAATGTGATTGACACAGCCTTAATGTACCCAGAAAAATCGAAATGTATAAAAATGCAGTAACGCATAAATATCAAGTTAGTATACACTGGAAGAGGCTCAACTCAAGAACCACTCGCCAAGCTGGCGTGTACCGTGTACGTGGCGCTCGCCATGATGAAAATGTTACCCGCCAATGGCGAGATGGCGAGCGGTTTTGTCGAGGCCTGACCAGTACTAGCCAGTAGCCAATAATAGAGATCAAAAGCAAATGTGTATGATGCGGACGGACTGCTTTCTCTAGAGCCAATATGGCGATTGTAGGGCATAAGCAGTCTACTTATAGGCCAAAATTCATGCCATGGACAAACAGCTTTCGCCCCTTGTGAAGTGTCCCCTGTGAAGCAGAGCGATGCTAGTTTAAAGGTCTGTGGACATGTAATAAATTCAGTTGTTCTTCTCAACAAAGCTAGATTAAGATCCTCTCATCAAAAATCCGTTGGAATTATTCGAATATCTTTTACCGTTCTCAAGATATTTCTCTTCAAACTTCGACCATTTGTGAGAATTGTTCATTAGCTATGCAAAAATATGATGTGGAGTGTTGCACAGTGTCTGTATTTCTTTTGTTATTCCTTTATAAATTATCTGTTACTTACTTTATAGCTAGTTTCGAGTTTGGTGTTTAATGTGGATATTTTCAAAGTACTTAACAGCTACTTTCAAAATTAACTCCTGGGGGCATCCCAAAATTACAGATGTCCTTGGAATGAAGGCTAAACTAACAAAGAATAACATAACACCCAGTTGACAGGTCCCTCTCTGTACGTCACAAATTTGCATAAGTAACTCATGTTTATTAATGATGTAGGTGAAAAACAGTAATTGTCTTGTAAAATGGTCAATATTTGATGGATTTTAATGGGAATTGCGGCTATTTTCATCTTTTTAATGCTTTTTAAACCAAATAGGCAAGCATCACATTTACATGTCTACAGACCTTTAACACAGCAAATAAACTACCTATTTATACTGATACACTGTTCAGTGGATAAAACGTCTCAACTTCCTGACCGTTAAAAACCTCACGAGAGAGCGCCCGCTCTATATTTGTTTTACGAGGTGAATGATATTAAAGTCCAGAGGTTATTCCAAATTCTCTGCATAATTGATATATATGTAAATATATATATATATATGTGTGTGTAGGCTACTAATATTTATGTGATCAGCACATATCGTTATAGGGATTGCACAGTGTTTGAGTCATCTCAAAAAGGTATGGATGCATTTCCACTCACCTCACCCAAAAGATTTGCCCACGGGACCTATTACTAAGTAGAAAGATACACTTTATGCACATCAAGAGATTCTTAGTGTCTCCTACAATCTAAAAGAATATTTATGGTTCATTTCTGCTCTATTCTTTGTAGTATTAAAATCAAGGCAACTGGAAATATGAGAAAGAGGGCTGGTTTTATTAAATTAGCGAAATTAAAGTTTCCTTCCTCAAGTATTTCCTTAATTGTAGAAACATCACCATGTACTTTTTCAATTTTCTTTTCAAGGGGTGTGATAGTTTTTTGCAACATTTCTCCTGTTACTGCTGACGCCATATTTTCCTGGATGTATTGTTCATTTCTAAACAATCCTAAATTTATATCGCGTTTTAACACATTAATTTCTGTTGCATTTAAATTGACACAGCCCCTCCGTTCAAGTTCTGTGTTTGATACTTTTTTCATGTGACCCAGTAACTTTTTTATGCTGACGTCCTTACTGTGCTGTCTGTAATTGTCACAAGAAACATCCAACAACACTAGTCTCCCTGTGGCTCTCGTTAAAGCTTCAGTTAAATTGTTGTCATAATTTCTGGAACCCCCCACATTCCTTAGGTCTACAATAACTAATTTCTTCTCACAACCAGTAAAAAATAGTGCAGGACGAACCGTTACATCACATTGCCTTTGGGATAACAATTTTTTGACTTCGACATGCATCTTAGTTATTACTACTACATCTTCCTCAACGTTTTTACTCAGAGGGGTCATAAAATTAGCTAAAACTTCCTCTGTAAGTCTCCTGATAAGAAATGGAATACAAATAAGTTCCTCTTCTGCATTTAATTTCTTACATATGCATTCCATCTTGTATAATACTGGAAGCGGTCCTTGAATGGCATGCCCAACCTTAAAACCCTTTTTCAGCCAACCGTTTAAAAACTTCACGTTTGATTCTGACATTCTCATTATTTTTTCCAACTTAATTTTTTCAAATCTGAGAAGTTCCAAGGTAGCAATGTTAGGTGATATTTTGCACGCAGAATTTTGAATGATCCATACGTTTTTTAAGTTTTCATTGGGAATATTCGGTTTGTCGGGACTATCGCTCTTGTAGTACCAAAATTCATCTAAAATTATTGAGACTTGTGAATCGGAATCGACATGTTGTAATGTAAGTCTCTTTATAACATCCAGTAAACCATGTAAACCATTCCAATCTGATGTCTCAACAAATACGTCTTCAATTGATTTTATTTTTAACTCTGTACCTGTTTTTGTTTCCCTTGAATGTGATTGAAACAATGTCTCCGTATTTTTTATCAACAACATATCTCGATTTCCTGCGATAAGATAAATCACATGACTTTTTTTTGTTACACTTCGTAACATTTCCTGTACTTTCCACAGGGCAAGAATTGTCTTACCACTGCCAGGATCTCCGGTGATCCACAAAAAACCTGGATTTTTGAAAGTAATTTCACTTTGTGCTTTGTTAAGTTGGACCCATTTTGATTTGATTTTCTCCTGAGAACCATATTCTTCAAGGTTTTTGTGTGTGTCATTGATAACTTCCGGTAGTGATTTTACCTTTACTCTTGACAGAGGACCAATAAATCTAGCTATCATGCCCTCGTGTATTTTCGAGTCCAATTGCCAGTCTTCATACAAATTGATAAGTTTTTCGAACCATTGTAACAATGTGCTTGTAGATTTAAGGTCCTCTTTTGTGATGAAATGTGGAGAACAATTCTGACATGTCATACTTTCAATATCACATCTTGAACAATACGGGAGGGATACTACTTTAACAAACTTAACATTCTTTTCAGCTATCATGTCCAACGTCGAATAAGCTACAAATCTGATAGCCTTTTCGCATTGCTCAAAACAATCTGCCATAACCTTGTTTAGACCTTTTCCTTTTTTCTTTGACTTCACTTCAATCACTAACACTCCTCTCCCGGGTAATAAAACTAACAAATCACATTCTCCTTCCTGGACTATTTCTTCTGTCGGGATTTTTGTAAGAACAGAAGTTATTTGGGGGGGGGGGCAAGTACTGCATCCAGGCATATCCACTAAGAGTGAAGGATGGTATTTTTCTGATCTTAAACATAGCCAAGAATGTCTGAAATGTCTTCTGTTCAGCTTCATCCCCTATTCTGTTGCCAATTCGACCGTTTTCTATACCTAATTGTGTCTTCATGTCAAAAGATGACTCGGATGGATGTTTGTGTTGAAAGACCAAAGGCCAACTAATTGTTTCCCCGAAAAGGTTAGGGTAGAACTCTTTTATGAAGGATCTGTTGCAATCATCGATAGATATTTCATCCACATAGCCTCCACCTTGTTGAACCTGTAGCTGTTCCTTCTCAGCATCTTGTAACTGCTTCCTTATTTCATCCTTATCTAAATCTGCTAGTAGAACGTCTGATGGAGACAAGCACAAAGACCCTACTTTTGAACACCAACACGGCGTTTTAGTCCTGTAATAGAAAGGAAATGTAAGGAACAATTGAAGCAACTGTCCTTGCATAAATTGTTTTAGTTGAACTTTGTGTGCCTGGTGGGGCCCAGGGGGGCAAAGCCTCTGGAAGTTCTGAGGTTTTAGCATATCTCTGGGTGAAAAATTAAGTCTCAGGATAGACATATTTTGGTTCATCATGTATTATCCAATGCAAAGATTCTAAATGATTTTAATGTATTAGGCTATTCCACTTTACTGCATGAGCTGAATAGGGGACAGCTGGGGGAAAAGTTCTGACTGGGGGCAAATGGCCCCTGGGTGCCGCGACTGATGAGGAGTGATGTACAGGGGAACGGGCTCCTATTTTAACCCTTTAGAAATTATTTCTGAATTATTTCCAGCTACTTTGTATTTGGCTTGCGAGGTTGAAACTTGTCTACTTGTACTCCTAAAATTAGCTCCACCAGAACAAGAGCAGAAATACGGGGAGATAGGGTGGTATTCACCCACTTTTTAGAATTGCTTTCATTGACGTTCCCGTTTTCACTCTATAATTGTACTTCAAAGGCTTTAAATTCCCACTCCAGCACACTTTTTCACAAAAACTTCTCTACTGCATGACAGGGTATTTCAATATCACTTTATGTACATTCATCTGTCTAACTAATTACGTAGACGTTTCCATTTTGTTACCCGCAATGGCAGTTGTTAGTTTTTCAGTATGTCGTGCATTCACCCATTCACCCAAATACAATATTCGTTGAGAAGTATGAATTTACCGTAGGGACGAAACGTTTTGATAGTAATTTTTTCAAAATATTTTTCCATTCAAAAGTAGATAACAAAAAAACCTCAATAAAATTTGCTTTTCCTTGTTCTTCCTTTCAATGCCGGCCGATAAAAAGCCGAAAATAACTGTGAAGTCGTCATATACTTGACTCACACCATAACTGCAATTCCACTTTAAAGATTTCAAAATATTTCTTATCCTCCTCAAGTTTTGAAATAATTTATAAAATTACAGACATCACTCTCCGTGTAGCTTGCTATACCACCAACCAAGAAAGGAATTCTTCCATGGAGGTGTAAACAGGGAGCTCTGTGGCTGTTTCAATCGTGGCCGGCTCGACTTGAACCAATTGGTTGTAAACTGGGCCGTTAAACCTCATCTAACTAACTAACTAACTCAATCGTTTTCAATAAAAGTAATGGCCTAATGATTTTTACCTCATCACGTTCCTCTGCATTTAGATTCAGTTATACTTTGTGAATATAAAATTTCAACAAGACATTAATGTGACTTCCTGCCAAGTATTTGTTCATACCTCTGCTTTTTCTTCACTGTCGGCGAAGTCCTTGGAGATGCCATTTTACACTCACAATGTTGCAAAATTCAGCCGTGTATTCTTTCATGCATCGAACTAGCCAAAAGTATTCACAAATTTCTGCGAATAATGTAAAGAATTAACAAACGCTCAAGAGAGACACTGTAGTGACTTTTTTTGCAGATTTGAATGTCAGCATATTTACAATTCGTCAATATCGAAGTGATCGCATGCTTACATGCGAGATTTACTACCAACCTATGAAAAAAGGGCGCAGTGGGTCATGGAATCGCGGTCATTTGTTTCATTTTAAAGGCCTTGATCGAAAGACATTTGTACTCTACACCATCCAAGACTTGAAGTCCTATCCCGTTACACAATATATGTAGCCTTTGTGATTTCAAATCTAGCGGGCGGCTGTGGGGTAACTTGCTACGATAATATTCCGTGATTTTGCTTTGTTTTCTGTGAATGCTATTTTTGCTAGGGGCATAGTTGGGTAGTACTGTCATATAACTTATTGCAAGTGTATACGCAGACGAGCAGGCAGCTGCGAGGCTATGGGTTTTGAGAGGCATGGCTTAAGAGTTTCATTGTTTTATAACACACCTTGCATGGTGATGACTCGACATGACCAAAACGAATTCCTAAAAGTTTCCCGAGACGCCCTCCCCGTCTCTCTTTGACCACTCCCAGACAATTTCCACTCCTTCAATTGCAAATGATGATAATCGCACTCAATACAATTCCCACGTTACCGACCATGACAACTGACCCTGACAATTCGACAATCAAACTTGCTCTCTGTCCGTGTGCCAGTTATCCAGGAGTAATTCACAGGAGGTGATCATTCAGGGGGACTCATGGGTGGAATTTTTCCAGGATGGGAGTTTTCCAGGTGAAAATTATCCAATAGTACTCATCCAGGGCGAAGTTTTCTGTAGTAGTCCCCCGTCTTATGGGGTTGGTCGGGGTTGGAAGATGCCCGGTGATATTGATCAAATCCGAACTTTCCAACCGATTAGGCTATTAAGTATACAAGCGTTGTCTGAACTAGACTACACACAATGCATTTATAAATCACATTTTGACAAGACGATCATCTATAAAATGATTTGGATTGGAATCCGTAGAGGTGCAGAGGAGTAAGCCCAAATAGTGCAAACGTTAGCTGGTGTACTTGTGGGTATTTTTACATCAATAACCTTGCATCAAAAACCGCTTATTGTAATGGAACTAGCAATATATGATTACAGTAAACCATGTAAGAAATGTAGTTGTATTAATTGTTGATTTTGTTTTGTCATTACTTTTTACAAACCAAAACCAACGTACTGGGTCTTAGTGAGGGACTTAAATAGGTTGACCGCATGAAACCGAGGTCCGCTATTCTATACTTACACGTATATTAAACTCATACACACGAAGTAAAAACAAACGAAAAACCAAACAAAAAACCAAAACAGTAAGAAACTAGAGCACCAATGGTGCAGAGGCTCATAACTTCAACCAAGAGTCTCTGGGGTTCTTGCCTTTTCCATTCATCATTCGTCATATGACTTTGAATGACCTCAGATGATGTGTCGTGTCATCTTTATTTTTTATTTTGTTGACCTCAGAAACCCGCAATGTGAATTGAAATCCAGCTGAAAAGAAGTGATATTCACACATCAAATTTATCCAGTAAGTGCACATCATTCTTCTCTAAGTTTTGTAAATCCTCTGTTTTTACAGCCCAAGTGTTTACACCATACAGAAATATGCTACTGACACCGGTGGGTACTACATATGGCTACTTTGCACATCACGCATAAGTATTCAGGTTTTCATCTGATTAGGTTCAGAGAATAAATGCACTCTGTTTAACAATAACTGGAGGAGGGGTTAATTATTTTGCAATATTTCACATAAGGAATCCTAGAGTCCATCTGGGGCCTTGGACACAAAATTCCTGAACAATCTGAAGGTACCATTAACCGAGTATCATTATGACATTCCACCAACATTGTACAAGAGAATCTGTAGAAGCATTTTGCAGAATTTCATAGTAGGCCCCACATGGGACCTTGGACCAAAACTTCCAGAAAACAGTAAACACGGGCCGGATTCACAAAGCATACTTAAGCACAAAAATTTGCACAAGTCTGACTTAAGCAATGCATTTTTCTTGGCATTATTTTGCGTAACTTTACGCAAGCTTCAGAGTTGTCGTAAGTACAAAAGTCATAACAACACATACGAAGGCGTGTTGTATCGAGGAGCTGTTGCACTACTTTGGCCCATTGCGAGTCACCGCAGAAAGCAGTGTACATCATTTTCGTGATTTGAGACAATGTGATTGGCTTGAAATATGACAGCACAAGCTGCAACCACTCACATGATTGGCTCTTGTGCATTTATTGTAGTTATCCAGCGTATCTTTACAAACTGAGTAAGTTTTCGTAAATACCACTTAAAAAAGTTCTTACGTAGTTTGTAAGCATTTTGACTTACGAAAAAACTTACGCAAACGTTAGTGAATCACGCCCCAGATCACTAACCAAGCATCATTGTGACAGGCTGTCAACTCTGTTTAACATTAACTGTAGAAGGGGTAAGTATTTTGCAATATATCACAAAATGGACCCTAAGGCACGTCTCGAGCCTTGGACCCAAAATTTTTGTACACCCTGAAGAACCACCACCCTAGTATTATTTTGACATATCATTGTTCAAGAGCATCTGTAGTTAAAGATGTATTTTGCAGATTTTTATAAAATAGGCCATTGGGCCCACATGGGAACTTGGACCAAAACTTCCAGAAAACTATAAACAGATCACTTACCAAGTATCATTATAAGAGGTCGTCAACTCTGTTTAACCTTAACTGGAAGAAAAGTTACTCACTTTGCATTATTTCACAAAATAAACCCTACGACCCATCTTGGGCCTTGGACTCAAAATTCCTGAACACCCTGTTGGTATGACTAACAGAGTATCGTTATGACATCATGAAAGGGCCATAGGGCCCACATGGGACCTTGGACCAAAACTTCCAGAATACTATAAACAGATCACTTACCAAGCATTATTATAAGAGGTCGTCAACTCTGTTTAACCTTAACTGGAAGAAAAGTTACTCACTTTGCATCATTTCACAAAATGAACCCTACGACCCATCTTGGGCCTTGGACTCAAAATTCCTGAACAACCTGTTGGTATGACTAACAGAGTATCATTATGACATCATGAAAGGGTCATAGGGCCCACATGGGACCTTGGACCAAAACTTCCAGAATACTATAAACAGATCACTTACCAAGCATTATTATAAGAGGTCGTCAACTCTGTTTAACCTTAACTGGAAGAAAAGTTACTCACTTTGCATCATTTCACAAAATGAACCCTACGACCCATCTTGGGCCTTGGACTCAAAATTCCTGAACAACCTGTTGGTATGACTAACAGAGTATCATTATGACATCATGAAAGGGTCATAGGGCCCACATGGGACCTTGGACCAAAAGTTCCTAAATACCCCAAATGACCCACTCTCCAAGAAATATTGTGTCCAAGTTTCAAACAAATCCATGAAGGCATTTGGGAGGAGAAGCATTTTGAACAATTGTGGATAGATAGACAGACAATCAGACAGACAAACAGATAAATAGAGTGACGCCTCATGATCACAATAGCTCACACCAACATAATGGTATGATTTAAAAAGAAGTGCTGGAGTGCTGTCCTGCTGCTGTGCAGACCTTGTCAGGTGACCCCTGTGTATGCAATTTGTGAAAGGGCAGGCAAATAGTGATCATGTCCCGTCAAAATGGCTGAGGCGTGGGGGACTGGGGTCCTCTTTAAAATTTTCTTGGGGCAACATCGCCTGTCGGCGCCCTTTTTAGGTTTTTATCGTACTTAACTTTTGCACCAAGGTGGCATTGCTTCCAAATGACATGACTTAAAAGTGTTGTTTTAGGCCCAGATAACAAAATGCCCACGCCTCGGCCATTATCTTTACTGTCTGTACTATATTCTGATGATCTGAGAAGTGTCATCTTCTGTGATCTAAGAGGTAGGTTTAGCCCAAACCTGTCTATATGCTATATACGCAGTAATGTATGGTGGAGCTTTGCTTAGTTCATCGATTCCAAACCGAGTGTGATAATTACCTTACAAAATATACGAAGTGACCCTGAATTCACCCTCTTTGTCCCACGAAAGACGAGGTGAGAGCAAAAATAATTGTTGGGAAAATAGCCCTGTTCCCGTCGTGGATAATTTTCAATATGAACAATAAAAAAGTCTATGCAGATCCCCAAAAGCTCCCACAAACTGTTTGAAAAAGAGACCGCTGGTTAAAATGAAATTAAACTGTTTTCCTAGTGAGAATGGCTTGAGAGTACTGGACTCATATCTGATGGGCAGCTTCCGTTCGCTCACGTTCAAGTGACCATATGCAAGGGTACATGGGCATAATAGCCGGCTCGCTTACTGCGTCAATACAGTGGTCATCTGACACTGCATGATAATGCCATGAAAATGCTTTTTCTGTACTTAAGTGATTCTCAAATGCCAGAAAAGCACAACTAACAAAATTGACTTTCGTTTTTCATGGAAGGAGGTACTCTATGGCGGGTCAGGCAGACCTTCCGTCATGGCCATTTCCTGTATAATGTACTTAATTACTGGTTATTGCAAAGCGGTAACCAAATGAGATATGTACTGCAGTACACGATTTCATGAAAACTTACGGCACTTTGTGTTCTTATCGTGATTTCCAGATGCCAAAAATGTACATCTAACAGTGATTAATTTCAAAAATTTTGTTCCCCTTTAAGTTTTCTTGCCTTTTACTCTAGCAGATTTAATCTTTATTCTAACAAAGTCCCTTTTTACATAAAACCTTGAATCTAGACCTGACAAGAACATTAAGTGAATTATAATGGCCTAATTTATACTAGTATGTGAAAGCATGGAGCTATTACGGAATAGCTCCATGGAGAAAGGAAGGAATTGGAAATGGAAACATGTTTTAATAGAAACACTTGGGGAGGAGGAACGGAAAAGCATTTTCTACAAGTTTTCAAAGCACCCCTACAGGTCATTCTCGCCTCCTCTGACCGAATTCCCTAGCTCCACCACTGGCCCTCCAGCAAGAAAATTTTAAAGATGAGCAAATGTTGGAAGCGATTTCCTGGCATCCTGCCATCAAGTTAAGTATACGTAGAGGTTTTCATTGGATAAGGTCTTTATGACATACGAGAATCGATAGGGGGAGGAGAAACAGTTACTGATGATAATGCAGAGTTTCAAAAAACAACTTCACAAATGTTGGATAGAGAGTTGTCAATCTGCGATCCAACAGGACTCGTAGGAAAACGAAGAGTCATTTAAAGAGATTGAAGGGGAGTTTTTCATATGAAGAGTGAACATTCGTATACTGTGAAGCAATCAGTGTCCTATGAAAATTGGTATGGTTGATTGTCACTGGGAAAGCGCAGTCTTTGTCAACAGTGCAGTGTTTAAAATTGTCTTTGAATGATTTTAAGACACGAAATCTCTCTTGTAGAGGAAAATATAGCTGTCACAATATTGCGTGAGTTTGCATTTATACCTTGCTTGTAGTAAGCAGTTACTGTTAAGCAAATTCTGTCGCCATATACCAGTATAGTTCACACCTAAAAGTGGTACACTGATCATAAATGCTCGCGTAGCGCGCCGAAAGAATCAGTTTCAAAACAAATGTTACTAAGTTATTCTATTTATTAGATGAGACTAAAGGCATACAGATACCTTACCGCAAGGTACGCTTGGCATTTTTAATACTGGTTAGGCAAATGTACAGACAAAATCGGTGAATGTATCTACAAACCTAGTGGGGACTAAACGTGGATAGGACAATTACCTCCTTTGACTGCACTATTGCCTTTATCCTCCCCCACTCTTCACACAAATTCCCTCTACCGCTAAAACTAACCCGTCAAACTTTCCTCGCAAAGGTGTTTGCTCTTCAAGGGGACAGGGGAATTTCTGTCTTTCTATGTGTAGTTTGATTCAAATGCAGCCGAAGGGATGAATGGTTGTCGTAAGCCACCACAAAATTAAGTATCTGCAGATGAATAGGCAGAAGGAGGGAATATCTTGTGTTGTTTGTTGTTTTTGATTCGGCAAGGAAAGGAATCTAGTATGCTGTGGTAATGTCGTGTGGGTACGTGTGTGTGTATGTGACACCTAGCTTGTAAACACGATTCCTCAAGATAACAACGACGGACACTTCATATATAGATTTTTCATGTTAAGAGGAAGAACCCTGTTGTTTTTGGTTGAGGTCAAAGGTCATTTGAGGTCACCAGAGGTCGAAAACCGAAAGCATTGTAAACACGATATCTCAAGATAGCAATGACGGACACTTTTAATATTTAGTATATAGATTTTCCATATCGAGAAGAACCAGTTTGGGGAGGTCAAAGGTCATTCTAGGTCACCAGAGGTCAAAAAACCGAAAACCTTGTAAAACACGATATTTCCAGAAAGCAATGACGAACACTTTTCATAGTTGGTATATTGTTTTGTCTTGATAAAAGAAAATACATTATTACTTTCGGTGGTGGTCAAAAGTCATCTGAGCCCACCGAAAGTTAAACTGCGAACACCGTGTATTTGGATTATAAACAAAATATCTCAAAATAGCAATGACGGACACTTTTCATATTTGGTATATAGATTTGCCATGTTGAGAGGAAGAACCTTATTGTTTTTTGTTGAGGTTTTTGGTGGAGGTCAAAAAGTAAAACATTCCAAGAATTTCCAAGATCGCCATATGAGGTCACCAGAGGTCAAAAAGCAAAATTTCGTAAGAATTCCCATATCGTCTCCTGGGGTCTCCAGAGGTCAATGGTGACCTGAGGTAATCAGAGGAAAAATTGCAAAACCTTCTTGTTTTTGGTGTCTGCTTACATTACATTACACAATAGACAGGTCAAGGGTTATCTGAGAAAACCTCAACATTTTCTATGGTAAGGCATCACAAGGCCGTTTGGCTTTCTGGTTAATGATATTGTGATAAGTATTTATTTTGTTGTTTTAATAAAGGCGGTCGTCTGTGCATTTTTCAAAATAATAGCAGCCTAAGAAGTCACATAATTGTAAAATGATTTTGTAATTTCACCTTCTATAGTAGACATAAGATAATGGTTAACCATAGAAGTGTTTAATCTATTACTATCAATTGCCTCACATGACAGCTGTTTGAACAGCAGGTGCAAAAGCTTAAAACTAAATGCCATTCTAAGTCCTTTATGAAAAGAAAGATCACATCATTGTAGCATAAAGATCACATCGTTGTAAAATGATTTTGTGATTTCACTTTCTATAGAAGTCATAAGGTAATGGTGAACAAAAGAAGTGTTCAATCTATTACTATCAACTGCCTCACATGACAGCTGTTTGAACAGCAGTTGCAAAATCTTAAAACTAAATGCCATTCTAAGCCCTTTATGAACTTTAGAAAGGTAGGTCTGTTATGCCTGTCTAAATTTGCTCAGCGATTTTCATCGCCCTAGCCTTTAGTGCACAGTGCTTTCTTTTCTCAAACAATTTAAATGAAAAACATATACCATTTGCGGGGTGGGTTGTGACAGCAGGTTAATGTGGTATTCACTTCTAAACAGGTGTTGGATTAAAGACAATTTTCTGATCATTATTAAGGCCAGATGCACGAACAAAGCAAGTAGAATAATGAGTCTAGTAAAACGAATGTACGCCTCCTCTATAAATTTACAGTAAAGTTTTGTAAAATTTTCAGCATAATTTCTGTATTTCTAATTTACATGAAATGTTCTTGGATTTTGACAGAAGTTTGACGTATTTCACTTATTTTACGAACTAAGTTTGTATTTTTTAAGGCTGTTAACATACACTTATATTCTGTAAAAAATTGCAGATAATGTCTGTCTTTTATATTTACGAAAATACTCTGGAAGTTTTGCAGACGTTTTTCATATTTCCAGTAGTTTACTAAAAAATATATGTTTTGCAATTATGCAAATTAGAAGGATACCTAACTTGTTAAAAGATAGCACTGTAAACACTCTGCAGGGTATAGGTTGCTAGTGATATCACATAAAGCACTGTGCAACCTTCAGATTAGTTCAGACTAATTTAAACTCCTTTTAAGGGGAAGCTACTTAAAGTGGGCGTGGCCAAAATTTTGACATAAAAATTGTAAATTTATGCTTAGGGCAGGTCTAAACTAATGAGATCTGAAGCGAAAAACACTTTTTTGAACAAGGATAAGTAGTTTATTAATACAGGTAAAGAGTATTGAGATGTATGAACTGTATTTCTGTAAAATCTATGAAGTAGGATTTTTCACTGTAACCCACGTGTCATAGACGTGGTACATATAACATAGCGTGCACTCTAACTGTTAACAAAATGTCTTCAAAACTCATTTTGAATGCCGCTCTGGACACTCCAGAAAGGGACCTCGCACCTCAAATCGTTCAGTGGGTACTGTTGAGTTATCCCACGTAGCTACTTTAGGGGGCAAAGCTCCTTTGGGAGGTTTGTTTTGTTTTCACCCCTTGGCTTTTCGCCAGAGAGTCGAGGGAACTTTTGAAAAAAGCGCATTGGACAGCTGGCTCACTTGCCCTACACATGAGGGTACATTGGGAAAAGTAAAAGCATTTTCGAGTGCGAATCTAATGCATATCATTTTCATTATGTCATATGGTGTGTTTTTGATTTCTTGCCGAAGGCAGAAGGAATCTATGCGATGGTGATGTCGTGTCTGTGTGTGTGCGTGTGTGTATTTGACGCCCCTCTTTAAACACGATATCTCAAGATAGCAATGACCGACACTTCATATTTGTTATATAGATTTGTCATGATGAGAGAAATTACCCTATTGTTTTTGGTGGAGGTCATAGGTCATTTGGGGTCACAAGAGGTCAAAAACCGAAAACATTGTATACACGATATCTCAAGATAGCAAGGACCGACACTCTTCATATTTGGTATAAAGATTTGTCATGTTGAAGAAAAGAGCCCTATTGTTTTTGGTAGAGGTCAGAGGTCATTTGAGGTCACCAGAGGTCAAAAACTGAAAACCTTGTAAATACGATATCTCAAAGTAGCAGTGACTGACACTCTTCATATTTGGTATATATATATATCTTTGTCATGTTGAGAGGGAGAACCCTTTTGTCTTTGGTGGAGGTCAAAGGTCATTTGAGGTCACCAGAGGTCAAAAACCAAAAAACCTTGTGAACACGATATCTGGAGATAGCAATGACCGACACTTTTCATATTTCGTATGTAGATTTTTCATGTTGAGAGGAAGAATTCTATAGTTTGTGGTGGAGATCAAATGTCATTTGAGGTCACCAGAGGTCAAAAACCGAAAACATTGTAAACACGATATTTCAAGACTGGAAATTTAGATAAAATGCATACTTGGTATGTACACGGATGCATTATCTTGAGAAGTAGAACCCTATTGTTTTTGGTGGAGGTCAAAGATCATCTGGGGTCACCGGGGATCAAAATCTCAAACCTGACGTCAATTTGGATTAAGTCTGAGTTCAATTGTTTCTGCTTCTTAGCATTCGATATTTCATTTCAAAACGTGAATGCAAGAAAGAAGCCAGATAAACAGTAGAAGATAAGAGCTATCTTTAGAGAAGAAAACTACCTACTTTTATTGTACCGATCTCAGTTGAAGAGACTATATAATAAGTGGAACAGGTCAATGAGGTCAACCCTTTCTACGTGTGCTTCAAAATCAGCGCATCATTTACATTAACGTGCTTCATCTAGTTCTGTATAGACCTTACGCATTGACGTCACGCGACGTCATTTTGGCGGCAAAACAGTGAAACACACTGCAAGCATGACTCAGACTTCTCATGCGCCATATAGAAGTCTACACGCGTATCCGACCGATACACGAATCAGCTGTCTGCATTTGTTAGTGTAAGTTCCAATAATACGCGCTTGCCTCCGTTGGGGTGTACTTTCTGTTCTGTGACGTCATATACATAAGGTCTATAGGATGTCTATGTGGGTATGCGTAAAGAACCCTAAAGTAGACTTACTTGCTTCAATCAGACGGCATGTGGAATATGATGTGAGTGAGGCTCACTACCGGAAAAGGACAATGATTTATTATGAAATGGGCCCTCCATAGAGACGTGCCACAAGAATGATTCCATCTATGGAGAGTATATCATATCATGAGACACTTCGTAAGTTATATCTGCCGATGCTTAGATATTGGAGGCAGTTGGGGGGGGGGGGTTATGATACCGGTTTTTTAAAGTTGATCATTGTCTATACCCCCTCCCTACCCAGTTATTTACAGTTTGAAGTTTATCTTCATAAAAATAAATATCGTCATATAGCTGCATCTGGGAACAGCCAAACTTTACTTCAGAAAATATCAAATTCCATCACCTAAAGGGCTTCGGCCCCTCCGAAGTAGACAGGGCTGAGGCAGGCATTTACCCACTACTCTAAAAGGAAGTATATCAATCTTTATCGTCAGGGCCTGTATATACTCAGCTTACAAGGTTTCAATAGCTGCTGAAAAGATGCTGAAAAAGAGGTGGTAGTAATACTATTAGGAAAATGATCAATAAAAATGAAGCGGGAATGTTAAAAAAAAGGATTATCTCTACCTTATTTGCAAAAAATACTTGATTGTTTCTAATTTATAAATATAGTGTAAATATCTTGAAGAAGAATCCAAAATATAGCCTATACTAGAATAAATTTGCAAAATTTTCACATGAAGCATCGTGTGAGTTCCCCCCTTGTCACCTCATGTCTATATATGCAAAATTTTCTCCGTCTTTATAAAAAAAAAACCTGTCTCTGAGATGGCTAAATGAATGTCCATTGAACTTAAGTGAAACAGATAATGCATCTAAGGTTAGTCCTCAGTAAAGACCCGTGTATAGCAGGTCGCGGAATAGCTCCGTATACCACGGTCCTTACTACGCTCAATTGAAAACCCTGGGTCTTCGACCAGCCCAGATAGCACACTACGTTGGACCAATGTTGAAAAATGGTTGGCAATTGTTGTTTTGGTAACAGAATGCTGGTCCAACATAAGTCCAACATTTATCCACCACCTTTAGGACATGACAATGTTTTACCAACGTTGGTCTTATGGAAATAAGCCAACTGTTGGGCCCAATTTATTTGAAAAACGTTGGTTTAACATTAGCAAACCAACAGTTGGTTTAAATTCCTTTAACTAACGTTGGACCAACGTTAATCATCAAACTGTTGGGCTTTATTTTCTTGCCAGAGTTGGGCTTACATTAACACCCCAACAGTTGGTTCTTATTCATTTAACTAACCTTGGGCCAACGTTAGTCAGCCAATTGTTGGGCTCAAATCATTTAATCATTGTTGAGGCAACATTAACAGCCCAACGAATGGTCCGTATTCCTTTAACTAACATTGTGTCAACATAGATCAGCCAACAGTTGGGTCCAATTCACTTAATCATTGCTGGGCCAACATTAGCACCACAACAGCTGGGCCTTACTTCTTTAACCAAGTTTGGGCCAACACATGCCAACCAATTGTTGGATCTTAGTTCTCTGATCAATGTTTGGCCAACTTAATCAATCAGCCTGCTGCTGGCCAGTATTCATTTAACCTGTGTTGGGCAAACATTAACGGCCCAACAGGTGGGGTTTACTTCTTTTACTTATTACTTATTACTGGGTATCACGTATACAATTAAACAGCTTTGGGCCAATAAACCAACCACCTGCGTGCTTCCTTCGATTGCCAAAGTTGTGTTAACATTAGCCAACTGAATGTTGAGCTATATTTACTAAACGAATTTTGGCCCAGCTTTAACAAGCCAACTGTTGACAGACCAATGTTCGGAACTGAACGTTTTTTCGGACGTTGTTTTGGAAAAGCGTCTAAGGAAAGGGGTCCCCTCCCAGGCAACACACAGCGTTGGCCTTATGTGTTGGACCAATGTTGGCAACTGTTGGCAACAGTCGGTATTATGTCCTGTGGGCAGCTGAAGTGAAGGCCCACATTACACCATTCGTCTTCAGCCAACAATTGGAAATTTCATGTATTGCTAACATTTGACATTTTATAGGCCAATTGTAGGGCATGTCTGCATTTAACCAAATTAAACCAACTTCATGTAGTCAACTGTTGGATGCTTTACATTTAACCTACATCAAACCACTTTCGTGAAACCAAGGGTTGGTCTTGTGCTGCCAGTGAATCTGAAGGACTCATAAAAGTCGGCCTACAACCTATGGTTGGCCTAACATTAGAACTCGGTTGTGGGTTGCCGAATTATGATATTGGTGGCAGTTGGCAAATGTTAAACGGCCCAACGTTGGCCCAACAATAACCACCAGAAAAATACAAACCTGTTTATTTTGGTATCGTGCCAACCCACAATTCTCTTAATAACAACTGTTTCTAAAGTTAACATTTACAGCGCATGCTTGCAAAAACTTTTATTACACTGTGGAAGTTTGCTAAGAAACTTTGGATACTGTTACAAATGCTGTGCAATTCTGTTCAAATACCAGGTTTATTCACCTTTCATTTGAATGGAACATTCCAGCTTTTGGGATGAGAATTGTGTTTTTCACTCAATACAGGTCTAATTGATATAAATTGTGGCAAGCAATTGACATTTCTTGCAGGGGATCGTGTTTTTCATTTGCACAAAACAATATAAAGAAGGAAAACTTGAAATTTCATGAAGAAAATTATATAACTAATAGTGAACAATTACGAATTTCGTCTCATAGGATATATAATAACCGTACCACCCTACTCACATTAATATGTTGAACCTTCAGTTCTTCTACACCTTATAGGTAGCTCACAGCTGAATTGTTGCATTGCTGGTAATATTTTAAGTTAGCAGAAGTTAAACCTCTCTGAATTACATCATTATGGATTCCCATAATGAGCAGTTAAGTCAGAGAAGTTAAGGTAAGCGAGGCAAGGTTTAGTTGGTGCAACATTTTGCCAACGTTGGCTCACTGTTGGAAAATCAGCAGTCACAGTTGCCAGCTAGAGCGTTGGCCAAATGTCAGAACACAGAGTCAACACCATTTATCGACCAACATTAACGAAACGTTGGAACGCACAGATGGGGGAACATTTTGCCAGTGTTGACCCTTAGTTGTGACAGCATGCTGGGTAAATGTTGCTATGAGGTTGGCCCTTTGCTACAACAATATGCAGTGTAAACATTGGTATAACGTTGGCGCATTGTAACAACAACATTTTGGATAAATGTTGTTGTAACATTGGCTCTGTGTTACAACAACTTGCAGGATAAACATTGGAGCAGCGTGGAACCATTACTATTTCTACATGTTGGGTAAACAATGGCCTAATGCTGGTCCATTAATAAGCCAACCTGTTGGGCCAACATTTCACAATGAGCAGCCAACCTTCAAACCACATTCTTCCAGTGTTGTTCCAACAAATTCTGCAACCATCTTCCAACGTTGGCCCAACGTTTTTGTGCTATCTGGGTAATTACTGTACCCCATCCCCAGGTACAGGGTGCAACCCATGGCAGGTACGCATTTGCACAATTTACACTGACTTTATGGAGGTATTTGGGGTGGGACCACAGCAAAAATTATTGTTTCATTACAAACTCCTGGCGGTGCCACTGTACTATTTTATTCATAACAATGTCTTATCGTGTCAGTATCGATGAAGACAAGTGAGTCGACCCCTAACATGGCCAATTCTAGCAAAAGTAACCACTTCATGACCTTTTTCCTCAAATTGCCGAACAACCCATAACAAACGTTGTTCAGTGATGATACTGACCACATGTAATGAACATCAATCTGTGTTAGATGGAAACCTTTTGACCGTTTCATCCCAAAATGGCCCTTTTGTGCCAAAATAACCCCAGTTGACCTTTGACTTAAAAATCATAACTAACCAAGTAAGTTTTGCAGCCTTTAAAAATCCTCTTGAATAACTTGAAAATCTGGTATGTTGAAAATGGGTCTGGAAAGTGCCATTTCTTGTGATCTTCACATATTTTTGTCCAAAATTTCTGATTCGCTACGCTGATGGTGGCGCTCCGCTTAGATAGTGTCAAAGGGCCGCTCACTGCAATTTGCCGCGGCTGCGTGAAACTCCCAGTGCGACTCTGCTTTTCGGGAATTCTGAGCTGCGAAAGTAAGGCCTACAAAGCGCGCAGGTTTTCCTTTGATTCACATCAAAGAAATGTATACTTATTTACTCATTGTTAGCAAAAATTAGTCATCTATATGGAAGATAGACCCCCATCGGTGATGACTTACATTATATTGTATCCATCTTGTTTTTCCAATGAAATAGTCAAACCACTTTAAACAAGTTGCTAACCGTACCCTAAGATAAAAAGAAAATACAAATTAGTAGGCTACGTGATCGGGGATTTGTTATCTGTTAAAGCCACTTCCTTGATGCGATATGGAATGATATTCCCAACCTTTAAAATACTGTAGCTAGGCTCCACATCAGAGGGCACGCTTGTAATCACTTTTTTACACTCACAGTGCAGCATGCCCTCTAAGATGGCCGTTATCAAGTAGTAAAATGACGTCACTGTGTAAGATATGTAGACAAAATATTTGACTCATTTCTTACATTTGTTATTGTTGTCATAGCCGGATTTACCCTCGGGGGTACCTATGACATGAGGGGCCCTTTCAGTATCATTTGTGGCGACATTATATGTGTAGTGGGACTAATACGTGACAATATCTAAGCGGAGCGCCACCAATGCGATATCTCGAGAAGGGAAACTTCTTTTAAGCTCAAACTTGTTGTGTAGGTACCCTATATAAGGAAAAAGAAGCCAATTGTTTTTGGTGGAGGTCAAAGGTCATTTGAGGTCACGGGGGTCAAACTCTGAAAACGTTGTGCATGCAGTATTTCAAGAAGGGAAACCTCTTTAAAGCTCAAATTTGTTTCCGTACCCCATAATAAGGAAAAGAACCCTTTTGTTTTTGGTGGAGGTCAAAGGTCATTTGAGGTCACGGGGTCAAATTCTGAACACCTTGTGCATGCAATATCTCAAGAAGGGAAACTTGTTTGAAGCTGAAACTTGTTGTGTTGGTAGCCTATAAAAGGGAAAAGAAACCTATTGTTTTCCGTGGAGCTCAAAGGTCATTTGAGGTCAACGGGGGTCAAACTCTGAAAACCTTGTGCATGCGATATCTCAAGAAGGAAAATTTCTTTGAAGCTCAAACTTGATTTGTAGGTAGCCCATATTTGGGAAAAGAAACCTATTGTTTTGGGTGGAGGTCAAAGGTCATTTGAGGTCACGAGGGTGAAACTCTGAAAATCTTGTGCATGCGATATATCAAGAAGGGAAACTTCTTTAAAGCTCAAACTTGATTTGTGGGTATCCCATATAAGGGAGAAGAACCCTATTATTTTTGGTTGAAGTCAAAGCTCATTTGAGGTCACTGGTGGTCAAACTCTGAAAACCTTGTGCATGCGATATCTCAAGAAGAGAAACTTCTTTGGAGCTCAAACTTGTTGTGTAGGTATCCCATATAAGGGAGAAGAACCCTATTGCTTTTGGTGGAGCTCAAAGGTCATTTGAGGTCACTGGGTTTCAAACTCTGAAAACCTTGTGCATGCGATATCTCGAGAAGGGAAACTTCTTTTAAGCTCAAACTTGTTGTGTAGGTAGCCCACATAGAGAAGAAGAACCCTGTGGCTTTTCTGGAGGTCAAAGGTCATTTAAGGTCACTGGGTTTCAAACTCTGAAAACCTTGTGATTGCGATATCTTAAGAAGGGAAACTTCTTTGAAGCTCAAACTTGTTGTGTAGATAGCCCATATTGTCGAGAAGAACCCTATTGTTTTTGGTGGAGGTCAAAGGTCATTTGAGGTCACTGGGTTTCAAACTCTGAAAACCTTGTGTATGAGATATCTCAAGAAGAGAAACTTTTTTGAAGCTTAAACTTGTCGTGTTGGTACCCCATATAAGAGAAAAGAATCCTACTGTTTTTGGTGGAGGTCAAAGGTCATTTGAGGTCAATGGGGTCAAACTTTGAAAACTTTGTGCATGTGATATTTTAAGTTAGGAAGCTTGGATAGATTCTGTAAACGGTATGTGGGTGTCTTAAGCAGAGCTGCCAACCGGTTCGGATTTTCCGAAAATACGGCATATAAATCTGAATTTTGAATTACCAATAAACAGGTTTTTTCACAAAATTTATTCATTAGCCAACACATCAAACGTCTGATAATTGACTATTTCATATGTCTGTACAGTAGTGTAATGATAATGTATGCTGTAAGGTAATTGATTGAATTTTTGTCAACAAGATGGTGTTGAACCAATCAGTGGTCAGTTTGAAGGAGACCAATGATATTCC
>WURT03117134.1:0-11876 GCA_009936505.3 Holothuria glaberrima
CATCGCTTGCATTAACCCCCGATCGTGCATTATCCTCTACTTAATGCACGGTCCAGCGTTGATTAACCCTTTATTAACGTATAATGTCTATTATAGTAACTACCAATAATGTGGTAAACCTGTGCTACTAGCACGTAGCATGTTCTTACTTCTACACATTCAAATTTCACGAACGTGTGTACAAACTTGGCACGTAAGTACATGTGTGCATATATAAGCATTATATATGCATGTATGTAAGTTTGTATACAAGCACGTTCTTACATACGTACGTAAGTATGAATGTAGTTGTATGCAAGTATGGGTAGGTGTGGAAACAGGCAAACTTGGTCCCCAACCAACTCGGAGTGACGCAACTCGGTCCAATCACAACTTGCCCCACGCTTACTCGACCCGCATTGAAAATATGATGACCAATCGAAATACATGAAATAAGATTTGAGATCAAGAAAGTATTTCACAACTAAAGATTTCACCCAGCATACCTTTCATAACCGCGTTCCTTGAAATATAAATAGATGAAGGAAGGTGCGTGTTTGTCTGTGCGTGAAAATGTGTAGGTACGTAGGCACCTATGAGTAGGTATGTAAGTAAACAGGACATGGGCTTCGATTTGGGAGGGCGGGGGACATGTCCCCTCAACTTTTTTGAGAAGAGGGGACGCTAACACATTTGTCCCCCCCCCCACTTTTTATGACCTGAAACTAAACAGTGAGGTAACCAAAAGAACTACATATAGGCGAGTAGTGGTGAAGACATAACTATGCTCATAAAGTATTCCACATGGCTCTTTATCAGGTCCGTTCGCAGTAAGTTCAGTAACAATTCTGTCCATAACTTCATACTGGCGCTTTCATCTTCAGTTCTGACTGTAGTTGTAAAGCCCGCCATTTCAAACATATTGCATTTATTCAACGTTAAAGGTGGGAACCTTAATGGGCGAGATGAAGAATGTACTCCCTGACGAATATCATGTAGTCGTCCCATCTTATTTCTTGGTGTGCTCTTATATAGGGCATATTTTTCTTAATGAAAACAAAAACATGAAATAATTTTTCAATGTAACCCCAATTTTTCGACGCTCTTCGCGCACCTTACATTTTGAGTTACGCATCATTTCGGCAACCTATTGCATCAATCGGGGCTTAGAGTTGCTGGCCTCCATGTCGGCAAATCCAAGCATCACCCCCTGGCTGAGCCTGCATATAGTTTTTCCTTTTGGGCAATGAAGAAGACCCCCAGTTTTCATAGTAGCCCAAATTTTGAAATATTTAGCACTATTTTGCATTCCGGGTCTCCTCCTCTTAGACTCTTCACCAGGATAGGAGGAAAATTTAAGGCTAGATGTCCCCCACTTTCAAAATCAAATCGACGCCCCTGAAACGGGGCCGTTATAGAGGTAGTGTTGGTTTGTGACACCCCCATCATAGATCCAATCTTCAAACGTCTGCACCAATCGGCAAAATTTGAAGGTAAAAACTCAAGAATTGTTAACAAATTCATTCAGGAGAACTGAACTAAATTATCAGTAAGCTTCTGAGACATGCCAAAAGTTGTTCCTCGTAGTGTTATTAAGTGTCACGGTGATACGGTAAATTTGCACACCATTCGGCAAAATGAAGGACAGTTCAGGAAATAGGTATGAAATGAAGTGACACAAGAAAGGGGGAAGCGACTAGAGTGACAGCTTGCTTTGAGAGGGAACTTTAGCCCCCCCCCTTTCCACCATACTGGCGCCAAACATTCCATGGACATCCCATTTGAATTGGAGTCAGCTCATTGAATCCCTGGAAAAGGCCAACATGAACCGGCCTAATCGTGAGAGATAGCGACTTGATTAACGACTTGCTACAATCCCGCTGGCTTCCGGTGCGTGCTGGTGGACGCTGAATCGTAGTGACAAATTTGTGTTTTAGAGTGCAATTTTATGCATTGTGCAACATTTGAGATAAGGTGTGACCCTATATGAAGAACAGGGGCAGTGGCGCCGGTAAGGGGGAGAGGGACGACATGACAATATTCAACAATTTTCAACTTTTTTAAACGCTCTTACCATACCACTCTATGTTTTCTTCAATACCATCCACAAAAGTATTCGTTCAAAGGTACATATACGTGTCTTACGACATTTCCAATGCAATTTTTTGGCGCGCTTCGCGACCAAGTACCATGTTTTGTACTTAATGCCTGATGACCATTATAAGGAGGGCAGCAGTAATTTGTAAAACCTTCAAAAATTTGACGCGTTTCTCGCGCTTTTGGATTTCGTTGATCTTTTCCTTAGAAATTCCGTTACATAGAGCTAAGCAGTGCACAGCCCCTCTACAGAGTAACGCATAGATAGTTTACAAGACTTTCAGGTTAAGAATTTAATCCTAAACCGGCCGTTGTGATATCCCCATGTCTATTCTACCCACGAATGACGGCGGTTCTGACCATCATCGGGTAGAAAAGGTTGTGGACAGCCTTCGTGTTTAAATCTGATGTGAGCTGAGAGCTTTTGGGTGGCTGAATTCATGGGCGCAAATCTGTGTTTTTGTTTAGGGGCGAACGTTACTATCTAAGAGAAGCGCCACCAGGATTGGCGTGTAGCGTACCAAGGAAATTTTCGTCCCTGAAGGACGGCAGATCGCCGAAAATGGCACTTTGCCGGGGTCGTTTGATGTCCTTCGAAACAACGGCTATATTGTGATCTCTTGTTCTGGAAGTTTGTATTGTGAGAGATATTGTCTTAGAAAAACATTTGCCTGACTTCCCCGTGACCACACCGACTGGTATCGATCATTAGTAAATGAAAAAAAATAGAGCTCACAAAGCATCCGATGATGCCTGCCCCATAATTATCTGGGCACTAGTCGAAAAGAGGCGAACATTTACCATGTCCACCCACGTTCGTACAGCCACGGTCTAACTTGTAGTGAATTAAGTCAAAACGCCAGTGTCAATCTGACCGTACTACTCGAGACAATAAAACTGAATAGGGGTCTTCAATGAATAACACACCTCACCACACCCCATGTGAAACCAATCGCTCGGAGAATTGCAATGTAAGCTAGAACATATGCCTATCATTTTTATCACTGTTTTGGGGGATGCATGACACGATATTGGGAGGGGAATGTTTGCTAGTACTACAGGACTGTGTGTCACGTCGGAAGTTGTCGTAGTGTGACCAGTTCTCCAGTGGCGTGAAAGGCCAACAATTTGAGTTGTCATAGCAAGGAATGTGACCAGTTTTCCATTGGCGTAAACGGCCGAGAAGTTGATATAAGAGCTCCATGATTGTCACAACAAATGAATGTCTTGTTTTCCGTTTTTACGTGAACGATCAACGAGATTTTTTAACAAAATTTTTGAAAAACTGAACAGTGACGATTCTCTCACTTTTTCGATTATCAACCGCTATCAGTTGTCAGCCAGCCAGTATTTTTCCGACAGGAATCGATCAATCAATGACCCAAATGCTCCAAGGAAATGGGGGGAGGCGAAATTGCAATTCGCCCAACCATTTGATTTAGTGGGAAGCTGGCACCCTTGCCTCATGATTTGCGCCACTGGCTGAATTTTTGCCATGCCCAAACCGCACAAGAACTAGAAAATTCATAAGTACGATAAAATATTTGTGGTAAAGTACTGATGTAAAATCCAAGGGCTTAATCGCACTGAGGACGAGGTCGACAATTGTCCTGCATGTACAGCATAAAAAAGCTTTCCAGTGAACATTCGCTGATCGGCCACTTCTAATATGATTTCATCCAGTTGCATTCAAAGAAGCTTGTAACGAGTGGTGGCTCTAAGGGTGGATCCCCCCCCCCCTGCTGCCTCCTATCCCGGTTTCCTCAACAAATACGGTACTTAAAGGAAAAATAAACCCTAGCGTTTTCTGCATCAAGACTAACATTTTAATGTATGCTTCTTCCAAAAGACGCACATAGAAGGCATGACTACATTTATTTCAACCTAAAAAAGTGATTTTTATGTTGCTAATGGTTCGCGCCATTGTCGTTTGAATTCTTCCAGTTCCCGGATGTACAATGACAAAAGCGAGCCTCATATCACATTTCAACAAAAAATTTACCAACACACCCAAACTAGAACTGTACATATTGTGAAAAGTTACTGCATAAATGCATGGCAAAAATTTTGTTTGCCCTTTTAAAAGAAAATAAAATTCAAAACAAATATGAATTATATTTTTACCACACATTATTCAGTTTAAGTGAAAAGAAAGTTTTTACAAAAGCAGGAGAAATAGTTTGCGTGACTTGACAACACCACAGTCTGTCACCATTATACATTATAGTCAGGGTAACACCTACTGCGAGGTAATGTGTTTGCATTTTGCCTTTAGGTATAAATGAAGACTAAATGTAAACATGTTACCTCGCAGCAGGTGTTACCTTGACTACATACACCACAACGCTGATTGATATACACACAGTATACAGACTATAGCCCACCATACTGTACTGTAATGGGTTATACAAGATAACGTTACAAGTCACAGGACGTAGGGACTCTTTACCATGCAAGGTCAAATTTGAAACACTGCACCTGTTTGTTTGTAAAAAGAACATGGAATTAAACGGACTTAAAATCTTACTGAATCCTTTGTAGCCTAAAAGAATTAAGACATCGAAGTGAAGAGAGACCGAAGAGCATGATCTGTTGGTGGCTCATATGCTTAGCAATTGTGCTAGTACCACTTCTGCAATGGATCGGGAATCTGTGTGATTTTGTCTGTTTTCTGAACAAGTGGGAAGTGAGCTAACAGTCTCTCAAGTGACGGTGATTTTTTACAAATATACCTGAATATGTTTATGGAGATTTTATTTTCTAACTCCCATTTCGTTCAGTTATTGAGGAAAAGAAAAGAGGACTGAGTGCACCTAACGACAAGGTATGTAGATTACAGTTACTGGGGCCAGTAAGTTGCGTGAAGCCCGAAACCCCAATTATCGATAGAAATTACCAAAGCCGTTGGAAATGCTATTTCTCGTAGGTATATTGCCGAGGCTAAGTTAGGGTATGCACAGCAACCCGTTTCTGTGCTGATCGTCATTTCACGATAGTGTGCATTCCATGTGCAATGATTGAAACGTCGTGTTACTTACGGTGTGACTCTTTTACGTCATATTCGAAGAGCCCTCTTTTTTGAAAACAAGAAAATGGCTATTAACATCATGTGTGAAAAAAAATAATTGGAAACTTCATGAAAATTTAGGGAAATACTCTTTTGGCCAGCTTTTTCAGAAAATGAGTTAGCATATTAGTATCTGCTAGTGGTTTACTGCAAAATCAGTCGGTTGGCTCTCCTTTAAGAAGATAGACTTTTTAACTGTCTTGAAAATGGCATTGTTATGTCTCATTCTTTTCTATAACAGCTTGAGTGATAATACTGTTGCAAAGCTATACGTAACTTCTACAATCATTGGTCCTCCCTCATCGCAATTCCCTCATTGCGTCAACTACTCGACATGCTGTAAATCCGAGTTAAGAAATTGTAACAGAGTTTCCAAGTTGTGATTTTAGTAGTCTATTTATGCTCATGAAACGCCCCAATAGCCCATAATTTTGAATATGGTGCACAATTTAAAGGGCTTCATCCCCTGTCCCCCTTGGCTTGACATACGGTAATGAGGCGAGTCCATAAACCACACATACACTTGCTTCGCGCTACTTCCGTCGTTTTTTTTTTTTATGTTGGCGTCTTCTTTCCTTTATTCGGCATGCCATGGCATCCCCTGGTTACATTGTCGGTATTGTTTTACTACGTTAAAGATCATTGTTACATTATAGGTATTTGTAACTACAGTATTGGTTGCTTTTACGTAATCGGTAAATTATTACATTATAGGTCGTAACAGGAGTTGCCTTTCAACTAGTTGTAGTGTTTTCTTTTATTTCTTTTTAAAACAGTTATTCCATTCAAAGTTGTGGCGCTTATAAATCTTATATCTCATCGAAGTAAATCATTTCACTGTCAATTTCTGCGCATTCACCACAAATGAAAAGTAAATTTTTGTCACCTTTCAGAACTTTTAGTTGGTCTCTAGGCAAAATAATGATCTTATATAGACGGACGAATTTTCATTTCGGCAAACTTGTGGTTGCAGTCGTTAGCACCATTCACATTGTAAAAGATGTTCTCTCCGCTACCTCCGTTGTAGTCACCGTTTAGGTTCGTATAAGTACCAAGTGTATAGCAGCCACTGGTCCCGTATTCAAAATAACGACAGTAGCTACTATAGCAATAACTGCACCAATAACTATAGTCAGAGTACCACCAGCCTCCTCTGTGTCTTTGTGCAAAGTGGTAATTGCTGCATCCGTCGTTGTCCTCGTCAGGTGTGCTGAACTGCTTGCCGTTATTATAATAGAGATAACTATAACCTGTGTGTAATGTAAGGTAAGACTCAAGTTACTGAATCTTTTACTACACAGCTTCATTACTGTGGTCATGTATTTTAGAAAATCGTAAGTTATGTTTACTGCTGTAGATCAATTGTATTACCTTCGCCCAGAGTTGTTCGTTGTGAGCGTTGCGATGTTCTGTTTCTCTTTATAGGATGTTTTGTAGGTCTAAACGTTTCAGGTGTAAAAGTCTTTTAATAAAGGAGCATTTCAGATCAAAAGATTAATTCATTTCACCGATATTCTACCAATCAAATGGAAAGGAAACAATTGGATACTGTAAAGTATTTCCTGCATCTTACATACTCTTCATTTAACGTTGTAGCGCCATACAATAGGAAAATTGGCCATAGTACTTTTGTTCGTGCCATGGGTACCTGACTTTTCAATTCTAATAACCACACCCATCAGACTATTAATTAATAACCAGGGACATCCCACTTGCTGAACTACATTTTATGACAAAAACAGACAATTTGATCCAGAGAGTCCTAGCAATTAATTAGACTGCACTAGAAGAGGTAAAATGCAGTTTAGTTACTTTGAATTATTTCATGACCATAGCAAAGTTATGTTTGTTTTCATATATTTCTCTTTATGATGTAAATGTTAAGTTGTCTTCTTTCTTTGTCTCATTTGTGGCATTCATTCATTGTGTAATAAACACCCATATATTACGCGAAACTTGTCAGCTAAAAGGCCCGTTCACTCATTTATTCATCTACATGTCAACTCCCAATATACTCTGGTGTGTTGTGATAAATTACAAATAATTCGAACCTAAAACGTATCAGTCACTCAACTAATAGGTTTATTGTTTCTGATTTAAAAATGACACGCTGTCGGCTTGTTAACTTGTGAATCTATGTTAAAAGTCATGCATGTTGTAATGATAAGCATTGGATTCTTTGAGATAAATTTTGCTGCACGTCTGCGAGCCCTGATGTATTGGCTCCTCTTTAAAGCTGTTTTAAATTACTAACATTTGTTTTGATCTACTGAGGTATTATTATGCCCGGAACTCTGTTGCCGTAGGATAAGATTGTATGGTCATAGATAATTCTTTTTCCCCAAGGGAGGCAAACTGTCTTAGTCTGTTAGTACAGAGCCTACACATATCTACTCTTTAGTTATTCACAACCTAGGTAAGTGGTATAGAAGAAAGCAGATTGAAACAAGAAGCTTTTGGTGTTGCTTACAAGATTCAAAGGACTTGATACACTTTTCCTGAAGGTAGTTTGTGTCAACTCAAGTATCACGAAACATTTTGCTGTAATTTATGTCATTGCTGCTGTCACATTCCAGGGCAAGGGAGGTGTTATAATGGGGATGGTATATAGAACATTGATATTTTCATGCAAACTCAAAGGGTCGATTGCAAAGGTATGAATTTTCCGTTTAGGTGAAACCAATTTAGTACTAGTGTGCACTTGAATTTTGGAAGCCGTCATAGACAAACGTGAATCCCTTCATAGGATCCGAAATCTATAGTCAGTAAAAATGCAGTCATGTTTGCTGTTCCTATGACGTGTAAACGAATTCAAGCTAGTTTACTCATGGGTTGTGTCATAATGTATCATTCTCGTAAAATGTCCAAACAGAAAGACAGTGTAGTCAGTTGCATGCTATCTCAACTCCCTCTCAATAAAAAGAAGATAGCAGAAAAATGTGTGTTGAAACAAGAAAAAACCCATACTTTGTTAGTTTGTTAAGCTAAAATGTATTGCTTGCATGACTTCCCGAGCAAAGACGCTTTCTGCCTTAATAAAATTTACCTCATATTCGGAAAGTTTTAAAAGAACATCTACTGTTTATGCATGGAATATTGCGACAACCTATCATTTTCACTGACCTAGTTCATGTTGGTAAATAGTAACTAGAAAATGTGGTTACGAAAATCGTAACCACTTACTGTCCATGATTGTTCCAGTGCCAGGGTATTTTGGAACGTACTAAAGCATTACGTGACGACAAAATTGTATTAATTACAACTGATCTAGGCTATTCAATTTCTAATCCATTTATATTGTACACATGCATGTTTCTCGGCACTGTTTTCCATAACGCTTATTAATTGAAACGGTCAGTACTCCAGTCTTTCCAGGGTTAGGCTATTCACGCAAGGTCGACGTAACGACAGAGGCTCCAAATGTTCATACACAACGACACATTTGTTCTTGACCAAATTAATTTCAAAGGCTGTTTGTGTTTACAGAAACACAATTTGCGGTTCTTACTTCTTATGTTTCCATTCAAAGTACAGTACTTACAGTGACAGTCATAAAAGCAGTGCTTCAGTGGTGTCTGATGAAGACATACCAAGTCTCACGCCTGCGTCTCACTAAAGACATACCAATTAGTCTCACGCCTGAGACGCACACCTCGGAATCACAACTCGCGCTCACACGCTCTACTAACCCAATCACATGCCTTACAGTAGCTATATTTGAAGAGAAAGAAATTGGAGAGACAGATTTTTTTCCTGCAATTCGCTATGTGAAATTCAAGTCTTCGTCGCAACACTACAGCAAGTGTTACAGGCTTGCACTGAGCTGAACTATCCCGGTCGCGGTACACCGGTGCCTTATTGTACAGATTGGGCCTACTTACGTACATCTGACTTTGATGCTCAATGAGCAGGAATGCACAGGTAACTACTCGTATCGTCATTATATTGGATCAAGGTTATCATGAACGATCAAAAATTTACAGCAGGACAATTACTTATCAAGGAACAGCAATGCAAATGGATAGGTTTAAAGAGTAATGTACAGGTATTCTGATAATGATATCAAATTATCTTTAGTTCACCAGTTACACTATCACCTCATATGGAGACAAGGAGACTTCTTTAATCTAAACAATTTCACTTGCAGGGCAAGTACTAATCGAAGCCAAGAAAATGTGAGCCCTTGACCTGATTATAGGAAAATGACAGAGGTCTATGCTAAAGTAACCCTAGATGTGGCGTGCTAGCCGTTGACTTACACACTAAACTGGGCTTGTCTTTTAGCCTCTCATTTCTTGACAGAGTTTCCAACCCCAACAAGATACTGTACACATCACCTTGAATCTCACGAGCTGGTGGTTGCTGGTACATGGAAATTTCTATAGCATGACCATGCAAGTTTGAGGTAGGCGTGCCTGAATATAAAATTTGATCCGTCCTGCTGTACAACACACTACAAGATAAGAGATTGCCCCTCTTTTTTCATAGCCTCCAAATCATAAACAAGCGAAGCAACTTTGACCATTTTTGCACAATGTAGTCTTCAACCTAAGCACCGCATCATGCATCACACAAAGGATCCACAGTACTGCTCTCTTAGAATAGGCTGAAAATCAACCAATACAATTTTAGGCTCTTTATGCATTGTAATTTTCTGTAATGGTGGTGTGCCACCTAAAGGAGAGGAGAAATTTGTGTACCAAACCCAAAATGACAAGTATGAGCTGCTGTTCTTTCCTGATTTTCATTTTAAGTATTTATATGTGCACAGGGTACGATTCAAAACAGAAACCAAACTGCATGTCCTACACATTGTCACTGAACACAATAATTGGTACACAGTGCATTCATGCCGTGGGTCTGAACTCTGGTAAAAACTTGCTTCAATTGAACAGTGTTGCCATGTGTCAGTATCACAGTAACTTCCTTAACCTGTGTGCACAGTGCAGGAAGTAAATACTGAAAAAAATAAACATTGGAAGATCGCATGTCCCTGTCTTCAGAAGGTTGCAAATTGCTGGCAACTGATGGAAATGTTAATGCTTGATATGTTTTTTTTTCTTATTGCTCCAAGTGTGAACATATTATGATTATTAAAGTTAAGAAAAAGTTGTTCAGGTCTACAAACTTCACTCAAAATATTGATTTCTTCCCACACCTGCAATAAGATTTAGAATAAATTAGCATTCATATCCCCATGTCAGTAGGCTGTTTACCAATCAAAAGAGTTTTTTTTTTAAATGAGAGGACGCCCTTCCCTGATTAAAACTGTGAAATGCATGGCAACTTTGATGACACTGATTTGTATTGGAAATTTGTCTCACTGCTGTTGTGTAGTGACTGTAGGTTTCCTCGAAGAATCAGGTTACTTCAGCACACAGACTAATATGACAAAAATGTGATATCATAATTTTGGAAACATCTTTTATGTCATGGTTCATTTGTGAGTGAGCAACCATACATACTCTCAAAGATGTACCCTTCATCCCTGTGTCTACTTTTGGTGGCATGTAGTGTAGGGCATCACATCCACATACTGTACCGAGTCCAACTTTTGCTTTTACATCTGCGTCCGGCAGAACTTTCATACTGATGCAACTGTGCTCTACATGTCACTCTAACCCTGAGACAATATCATTTACAGTTTTGCTATCCTACTGTTTATTTCTCTACCAACTGCGGCTTCCAGCCTTTATAAAAAGATCCAGGCATGAACTTGCTGGTCTCGGAAATAGTAGGGTAATGTCCTCAGCCGCCGTCGTCCCCACAGAGGGTCCATCCTAATAAAAGGAAAAATCTTATTTTGTACAGTACTGCTCTCTCTCTCATCAAATTAGTCAAAGAAAAAAGTGTAATTATTTGAATACCGTATACAGCCTACATGCTTTATGCTCTTCTGGAGTTGTGGAATCCACAATTCATCTGCAGCCAGTCTTACTGCACCCTTGCATGAGTTGCAGTTTTGGGGATTACAGTACGTTAGATGCAAGTCTACAATGACTGGAATATGCCATTCCTTGCAATCCTAGGGGCTCTGTTGCATCCTATCTTTGCAATGCTTTTGCTTAGACATTGACAAACTCAAGACTTGTTTCATATTTTAACCCTCACCCCTGCACCAAAATTTCAGGCCCACTAGTTTTTAAGCTGACAGAGTTTCCATCATAAGATTCGCGCGGCACTTGATTAAAATATCCGGATCATGGCCACTATCCATGTAGCACACTAGCACAGTCAAATTCTAGGAATAATGAATTTGTAAGAATAGACTCTTTGCCAAAACAAATAACAGTTATAAAGAGTGTGAAGTAATTGCAGAATATTATAATATACATAATATGATAGTGCCAGTTTGTGCCCAGGCCTATAGTATTAGTATAACAGTACGTCAGCCCTAACGTTAGCCTAGGCCTACTACTTATTTTAGTAAGCCAATCACGCAGTGACATTCACTGACAATACTGTACTTCGCAATGATACTAAATTATAGCTCAAGCCTAGGCTATTAACCAATTAACCCTAACGTCACTGGTCCCAAGACAGAAATCCATATTATTACAGGATATTCTGCCATCCGTTATTGAGAATCCTACTTTCTGATTGGTTAAACACTGACCTGTTATCCTGCAACACACGGTCAGTAAATGTAAAGACTCATAAAAATGAAGTTTTTCACACATTTTCGGTGGCAGAATAGGAATAAACCACATTTGCCGGACTATTATTGTCTCAT
>WURT03117145.1:0-11875 GCA_009936505.3 Holothuria glaberrima
ATTTATCTTCAATCACCTCAATAGTAGACCTTTCTACAGCTATTAACTAATAATATTAGCTATTTGAGACCAACTACTGACATCTGACAATTTAATTCTTACTTAATATTCTCCAGGTATTATTATTATTATTATTATTGAGATTTCAGTTGGTTACAATTTGGCTACTTTTTTTTATGATGTAACTGGCTTTCTTCAACCATCATACAGCCCCCTTCCCCCTTTATTTTACTGAAGATACTGACAGTAAATGAATTAAATTTTGTAATTCAATCTGATAAAAACTATTTGGAGCCACAAAACTATTTGCAGGTGTTTCACTGTTTCTAATCTATATACAGTATAGCATCAAAACCAGTAAGCACTTTTTGAGTACAGTCAAACTTTTGCCGCACAGTAATGACTGTATGGGAAAGTTTCTCTCTACTGAATATGCCCTCACATATACAACACATGACAAGTTAGAGACAACAGATGCACTTCAAACAGACAAACTAGCAAACAAATGCACAACCCAACAAACATACAGTATAAGAGGCAAAACTAATATCTGATGAATCCTCACCTTCACTTCCAGTAGCTTCACCAAGGACTCCAGAATCAATCCATCTGCAAACGTCATGGCAAACTATTGTATGTAGGAGAGTATGTGGCAGTTCTACATAATGAGGATTAATAAGTTATATGATGCTATCCCAATGTATTTACTCATGTGACCATCTAGCACATGCATTTCCATTGTACCATTTTAGTTAGCCAGAACAAAACCATAGCATTCAGTAGACTCACAGATGAAGTAAAGTATCGTTCACTTTGCATTGCAAGGTGCAGTCTATCATTGTGTTAGCAGTGTGTGACTGGGGTATGAATATAGAGGTAGACTCTAGAGGCAAAAACTTGTTTAGCAGATGCAGATGCAAGTGCCCAACAAAAGCATTCACAAAGTCATCATGGTTATTACTGTAGTTTGCAAGGACCCAAAGCCTTTATAACCTGTTGTATCTCTGTTGACTCTTCAGAGTAACAACGCAATTTGTGCAAGCCGATGCTCACTGTGCTGTATGTTAATGTTTCACATCCATACGTTTGTGTCAGTTACTGTAAATGACTTAATATACGTAGTCCACTAGCTCTGCTTGACATGAATGTGGTATTTGAGGTTGCATTCCTCAAAATTACATCAAAAAATATTATAACTTTACTGCAGGAGAACCTGTAGAATAGTCATCATTTTTTAAAAGATCGGGGTGGGCGCTTTTACCCTGAGACCTGGGTAAAAATGCCAGCCAAATTTGGTGTCAAAAACTGAGGAAAATTCCTCCTCACTGATTTCATAACCATGATGACATGTATTGCATAAAGCCACACTTTTGTTTCCTACAGTCTGCAAGGAGCACAGAGATAGTTACGAAAAACCTCCAAACTAGGCGTTTTTACCCCAGTTTACCCTAAATGTAGAGATGTGAGACCAGTATTTTCATTCAGTATGAATCACCCTTTAGATGCAGTTAGTGGTGTCAGAAAATCTTTTACTGATCTGTTTAGGCAGTGTATGCTAAATCAGCTGATCTGTGTGATTGGTTGAGTATGTGTGTGACTGCATTACGTAGTACCTTTGAATACTTGAGCAGTACGTGGGATATACATACAGTAGATTTTGTGTAAACTACATAATCACAGCAAATGGTAAATAGCTAGGTGCTACAGCACATCTGTAAAATTGCCTAGTATAATTCATGTTTAAGATTCACATTGACCATAACTCTGGCATGACGTAGAATGTAGATTTTGATGCTAAGATTTATACTTCCTATGTGTTAAGTTTAATAATTTATTGCTCTAAAGATGCACTGAGTTGGATATAGCAGTGGTCTAATCATACAGTGGTTTCATACTCAAACATGCACAGTTGTATCGTAGTGAGTTTATTTGGGGGATATATTCCTGATGTCACTTTGTGTAATGGCGACATCACTTGTGGAAAAACTGTAATTAATCAATTTAAGGGTTCTTTGATCACTGAGGAAGATGGTGAGTACATATATATTGCTTGCTTGGTTTCTTAAACAAAGATGGGAATATAGTTAATAAGGATTTTTGAGATTTGCACTCTGGTTTCTTTACATGTAGGAGTCGGCGTGGCTCTGGAATGAGCAAGAGAGGGCCAGGAAAGGGAGGCCGACAGGACGGGATGTCTAGTCAGGACACTACCACAGAGAGTAGTGCCAGCAATGCAAATGAGTCTAGTGAAGAGACATCTCAAGGAGCCACAGCAGGTGAGTAACTTCAAACTTAGAAGTTAGGAAAGTGCAAGAGGCAGGTACAGTATTTATGAAAATAAGGAGATATAAAAGACCTGTAGGCCTTTAACTGGTTGCTAGTACTTGGTAAATACAGTAAAAGCAATGATTTGTTTTCCTGCATCAAACACATGCATATTTTAGGTGTAGTCTAATAAGAATTGTAGTTGTACATGGTTGGTTCATTTAGCTGTTAGCTGGTTCAGCAGATAAAGCTAAAAATAGGAGATAGTGAGACTTTACTTTTAAATTTTTTTTTTGATTATCTTGCTTGTACTATAGTCATTCAAATATTTTCATCTTTAAACTGTTGAATTAAATTGTGGAAGAGATGTCAGTTGAAGTATTTTGTGCTTTGGGTCATTCTCATTCATGTGTATTAGTGTTTTTACATGTTTGAAAAGAGTAGCTGAAAGAAAAGAATTTTGTCATTTAAAAGAGAGAACTTACTTTCCTTTCCCTCCTTCCCCTACCTCCTTTCTCAGACAAAAATGCATGTTTTCAATTGGTGTGGGGTAAGGAATAATGGGAAATGGGGCTATTTTTGGTGATAGCTGGATAAAGGTGGGCATGCTTTTTTCAAGCCGAGATCATAGGGAAATGGTTACAGCAGACAAGTAGCATACATTAAAGTTTGTTGACAGTCAGCAAACTGTAAGCTTTGGCTTATTTTGAGAAGTAATTATGGTATGTATTTGGGAAATAAATTATGTTTTGTACATTTTACCATGTACAGTGTGATTTTGTCATCAGTCCCAAAAGAAGAGTGCAAATTTGCAAATTTTCTTTCCCATCAGCATCCAATACTACAGGAGGAGCATCTGCTTTAGCCACTGGTGGTGAAGGGGAGAGTGACGACTCGGAAGTAAGCAGGCTTCAAGGTAAGAATTTCTTTTTGTCAATGTTTTCTTGATGGTTTGAAACAAAGAGTTAACTTATGTAATGCATTGTTTGTCATGTAAGTACCAGTAATGCACTTTGCTTTAGGAATCAGTTGGCTGATGTTTGGGTGCCCTAAAAGTAGAAAGATTAAGAGTGAAGAGCACACATGAGTATCGCCAACACAAAACTATTCATTAAGGGAGCGTGGTTAAGGTTTTGGTAGATCTTAACTAAATAAACATCATTACATGTAAGTTAATAGTTGAGGGAGGCACACTTTCCTTTTCAGAGGTACTGTTGGGAGGCAAGTTGGGACTGCTGCCTGGTAATGTAAGCTGTCTGCACCACACACCTTATTTTACATGACTGTTTAATGTAGAAGCCTAGCACATAGGATTGCTTCAGTTGTAAGAGACAGGTACAACCATCATCAGGGAAATGAACCACTTTCGTGATTAGGTTTGTTATATCATGTACTTTGATTACTGAAAGACCCACCTTCCAGGTGTGAATGTAGAGGGTGAGCAATACTTGAAATGTTTATTTTATTGTGCATGCTTCTCCTTCTTTAATTAATGTAAAAACAATTTTTGTTTTCATAAGCAGTGATTTGAATAGTTGTGTCAACATTTTCCAAAGTATTAATTAAAACACATAGTTAGCCCAATCACATTTCTGGAAAGCTTAAGGAGTTCACTAAAGACCAAGGGAAGAAACAATTGGGTTCAAGTGCTTCACATTTTTTGACCCAAGAAACTTAAGTTGTAAACCATTTCATTTTAGCTTCGGAAAAGTCATGAATCTATATTTGATCATCGAATAGGTATTTTAACTTTTCTCTTAACGTGAAGTGCCAAGTTCAATTACTGCCAATCAAGACTGGATTAATTGGCTATCAATTTGAACAGTGGTTAGCAAGTGTTGTTAATTCAGTCTTCTCACACTATTTTGTTCTTTGAAGACAAAGCAGGGCATCAAAACATATTGTGGTCAAGAACATAGGCATGGATACCAGTCTTTGATTTGAAAGGGTCTGTGTCATGGTGAAGACTTACTTCATTAGTGAATTAAAAAATGAAAGAGAATTGAAATACATTGGGTGGGCAAATCCATGGCAACGGTTACCATATTTTCCCACTTTTTAAATTATTGCCTAATATTGGAAAATACCTTATGGGCATTTCCATGGTAACTCATGTTGCAATTTAGAGGTTTTGTCTTCTTTTTTATACCATATCTTCCTACCTGTAAAGTTTCATTAATTAGTCTCTTTAAGGTAATCACACTATGTTCAGGCCTACACAAGCAATAAATAAAAACTGTAATAAATTGCCTCATGTGATGTTGTTTCATAAAAAAGTTTAGGTAACTCACGTTACATTTCTCAAACCCCGAAAACTGGGAATTGTAATTTATTCAGAAGTGTCCTCATACTACATGAGCTCTGGGGAAGGGTTTAATATGAAAGTTGTACCCTACCAACTGGCACAAATGTAGCTTACCAAGAAATCCCAAACTGACCGACATATAGCACGCAAATGGTCTAAGACTTGGTAACTCACATTATGGTAACTCACATTACAATTTGTACCCTCGCAATAGTTCACTGAAAAAAAAGGATCTAACCCTACTAAATGTGAAGAATTCCTATGCTCTATTTTGTAAAACAGCAACAACATTACTTGAAGCTTATAAACAGTTCGAAATAGGATCACTATCTGTTCAAGTTAAAAGTTTAGTAAATACTGTACCCCTTCAATGTGGGAAAGATGTTACTACTGCAATTTTCCAAAATGCAGACAAAAGAGTTTAAAAGTGAAAATTCCTTGTTCCTAACTTGTCTGTTGATTACTAATTACTGTGAAAACACACAACAGTTTTATGCGTAAGTGATAATAACTTGCTTTTTTGCCATTCTCAAAACTTTGTAGTGACCATTGCTATTCTCCACACTCATTGTGTCAAGTGGGGTCTTGAGCTTTTTCCTTAAGTAACATGACAGGGTTGACAGAATTTCACATGGCTCAGTTCAGTGTAAAATGATATTTTAGGCTTAAAGACGATCTTTTCTATCTTCAATATTTGCCAGTTTCATTCTCTGCATGTACAAATTGTTATATGTAACACTTCCCTTTTTGAAGCAACTGCATTTTGAAACGATAATTTTAGCTGAAGCAACTGCATTTTGAATGGGTATTTTTAGCTGTGCCACAGCACAGCTAACATTTGAACCACACACCTTGAAGCATATAGGTCCAGGTCTATTTCCTAAGTATTCCTGACTGAATGATGCATTTTATACCAGTAATCAAAACTTCGTAGGTAAAAAGTCAAGTTTTGAAAATCATGCCATTACCACTATCATAATGGTTTTGTTCAAGTCAGTTAGAAATATGAGCATATACAGTGTGTTCTTGTGTGATTCTGGTAAAACTTGCATTACATCTTCTGTGACGATGTTTGCATGAGACAGTGGTATTGCATGATTCCCAGACTTTTCACAGCAATCTTGCAAATTTTAAAATCTGGTATGGGAATCTTCCATACTGTACGTCTTGGGAAAAATTGTCGGGAAAAAGTAGACTTTTTATGTAGCAACTTATCAAGATCCCGCTTTGAACCATTATCCTGGTCAGCATACACTGAAAGGGGGAAATCCCCACCTCCAACTTCTGAGACCTCGTGCCAACACTGCTTTTTTGCAAATTGTCAACTACTACTCAACATGTTTAATTACAGTACATTCAGAATAGAAAACTTCATCTTGCAAGTATGCCTAAGAATCTTGGTACGAGGTTGAGTATAGCAATTTTTGCTCCCACTGCTCAAATAACTTGTTCAGTGTAGTTTGTCAATAGTTTCAGCCCTGTTAAGTGTAACAAACCCATGGCCCAACAACCTTTGCAACTTAGAAATAGTGGCTTTTTTGGCTGTACTGCACATTTAAAACTGATAAGTTATGGCACAAATAGTTCATTAAATGTGATGGTTCACAGATGAAGTTGGCCTACTTTAATATACAGTATTTATTGTAATATGCCTGGTAATGTAGTGCAAGGGGATTGACTTCCATCACGTAAAGAGCAATGTACTGACATAGATAATATGATGGGTGAACGGTGGTGGGTATATTTTTTTCCCCACAATCATCAAATTTTGAGATGGTGACTTCCAACTAAGCTCCTTTGAACAGTGCACCAATGTCATTTTCAGGCGTATAGTATGACTCTGAAGCAAGGAGAGCAAACTGAAAAACCCGAAGTGTCTTCTTCACCCTTGCAATTTGCCAGAATTAACATAAATCCCTCCAACCTCGCCCTATCCCAGTGTTATCAGCGTCTTTCCTTTTATGCATCCTCTCAAAATTCTGTAGGAGTACTAGTACTACACTCCAGCTTGCATACATGCATCTTGCTTTCTGCATAAGTTTGCATATAGACACATGACCTCAGTCCAGACAAGTTACATAAGGATTGTGTTGAAGTATTTACTCACATGGAAATAGTGATTATTCGTTCTAAAGAACATCTAAAAGTTAATGCTGAAAGAAATTGAGGATACAGACAGCATGTTTCATGTTTTTGTATGCTAGTATTTGAACAACATAATTTTCATACTTATGGTATTCATATGGTGTAATTCTGTTACCAAAGTGTAATTTTGTTATCATAAAAAATGTAGGAAAAAATAGTCCAAGTATGTTTTCCTTATTGAAGCTCATGAGTTATGTTGTTCAGTTGGAAAATTTGAAATAAAAAAATTCATAAAAATTACAAAGTACTCAACATTTTGCATGTTTACAGTAATGGAATTACATACCTCTTTCATTAACATGCCTCTCCCGGTTTTACTGGGAGGCTCCCGTTTTTTTACCAATCTCACGCCCCTAAACGGGACTCTCCCGGTTTTTAGGCCTATCTCAAACGAAATTGTTTGTGTGCCTAGCTATACACTTAATTCCAAATCTCCCGGTTTTCTCCTAATCTCTCAATTTTTCGGGGAGAAAATTCCAAATCTCCCTTTTTCTGAGCAAGACATGTTGGCAGATCTGATCAAAATTTAACCAAGTATGTTCTGATATTAACTATTGGAATGTGTACTGTTGATGCATATACTGTATGAAGGTATAATTATTCAGCCCAGTTACTCCTGTTTTACCTTCAGAGGTATGAATGAAAAATATGAAAATGTAAAAAAGAAATGTTTTATCCTTCAAAATGGCTATTTTCACTGTTATTACATGCATTTAGCAGTTTTTCACCTCTTCAGATGGATTTTCCCTAAAATTTTGATTCAGAATTTAAAGGTTTACTTAAAGTCTGTCTAATTACATATTTTACTGGGTAGGGAATGAATCTCATCCATCCATCTCCCATAAATTGTCCTATCCTGTTCCATTGCTGTGAAATAAAATGTTGAAATTTACTCACTTATTTTGAAATAGTCCATTATGCTGTAAGTTGTGATGTCCTCCTTGTGCAACTCACATTACCTGCTTTTGTTTCCTTTTGAAATTAAAATGTTTATTTGACCTTGAAAAGGTTCCTGTTTTCGTGCATTGCATGTTGTACAGAGAAGACTTTCATGGTTAAGTCACCCTTTGACAGTAAGAAAGTGATCACATTTTGGCACAAGTGCTTTTGGAAAAACAAAGACTGTAATTTGAGTTGTACAAGAATGACATCACACATGATTGTGCAATCTACCAATTTTAAATTGAGTGAATAAACTTCCACATTTTATATCTTAGCTCAGGAATATCCTGTAAAATTGGGAGTTGAATCATTTGGATTCATTGTTCAAGCTCTGTAACATATATTTCTGAAATTTTAGACTGTAGGTATGTTTTAAGTTCACTTTCATTTGACAGTTTCATATCTCTCCAAATCTTACCTCGTACCTGACAATTTGAAAGACTCTCTAATCTTACCCCCAGACTGTAACAATGATCCCTTCTAAGTTTACATCTAGTCCCTCCTCCAATTTATACCAAACCTCCTGTCTAGTATACCTCTAAGACAGAGCTGCAGTAGCCTGCACTGAGTTTAAATTGCTGGTGGTAGTTTTGTCAAACACAGTGTGTGTGAGCCTAATTTTGAACAAAACTGACTGCACAAGTCATAGTTGAGCAACCCGAGTGAAACTGTATCATTGGAATGAATGTCAGTCAAAGTGCATTTATCAATTGTATTAAGAACTCAAGGGTTATTCCTACATATGCTTTGGCAGAGAGTTGCAACTGTAGCAACTCCCTGGTTTGGCAGATGGCATATATCCTCTTTAAGTGCACACTTGCTGGGATTTCATGTGATATGAACAATAGTTTTGTGTGGTGATGAGAGCGTACAGTAGCGTCCTTTTCTAATGAAACTAAGGTTCATAAAAGGGTGAAATTTACTTATGATACAGTAGAAATTGGAAAAAAGTTTTTGATCTGCTTTGGTTTCGGCAATTCTGGTTGCTTTTGCATCTCAGATCTGTTAAAAGTTTCATGGATTCCTCTTAAAGAAGTTGTTTACAGCATGTAACTTTCCATGCTAGAAATTATGTCACCTGTATTTCAGCATATTATTTGAAATTATCTACTCTGTTCAAATTCCGTTTTCTGAAGTGGTAATTATTGAACTACTCGTACGACAGATCTAAACATCTTTTATCCAAAGAAGTGCCATCAGCCATATTGTACATGTAAAATTAACCTTTATATTCAAGGTTGGTTGGCTTCTTTTGAAGAAATTGTTCACTGACTATTTGTATTTTTGTTTTCATCAAGTGTAGTGAATATCTGTTAGTTTCTGTTTCCGAGTGGTGTGTAACAGCTAGCTAACTGTCATGTACAGAAGAAACCAACCATAGGGGAATTCCCATCACTGATAATCCGAAATAGTTGACAAGAGGATCCTCCTCTCTGAATACTTAATGATAACAATTTTAGGTACTGTACAGTACATGAAGTGCGCAGGAAATTAGTCAGAACACCTTTACAACTGAAAATAGAGTACAAAGAGAGAACTCCATTGTCTATTTGTCTCATAGCATTGGGAAATTCCTTAAATATAAATATGACAAATGGCTAACAGATATTGTAAAAGTTTAAAATCTTCCAAATGCTTAAAGTTCAGTTTACTTAAGCTTGCTGAGTCAAGTGATATGGGAGTGAAATATTATAACCTACATGCAGTTATTAGCACTGAAAAATTTCATCTAAGATAGAGGGTAAATATCAGTATTTCTCTGAATATTTTTTCTTTAATATAGTGATATATAACCTCCAAAACTTGACTGTACAATTGTGAGGAGGAGGGGGTTCTCAGGTAAAATCATTGAACTAAAAAGTGCACCATTGCATCATCAGTCAATAATCATGCCATTAGCTTAAATCCTGTACCTAGTCTCTGGTTTTTCTCTTAAAAGACAGAAATTTAGCACCTTTTTTTTAAGGTTATCAGTAGTAAGGGGTTTTACTGCATATTTGTAGGAAGTGAAGATGGGGAAGGCATTGTACTAAACAGTACTTAGAAGGGACATGATAAAGGTGTAAGATTGTGCCTTGTTGTTTGCCCTTTGTGAATAGCTGCACCTCTTCTTACCACCACATAAAAGTGCACTGCTGCTCTCCCTAAAAGAACTCTTAATTTGTTTGTGTTTGTCTGAGGTTGTACAACTCAAATTAGTCCAGCTTATGTGGACCTTCTCTTAGATAGTTTCCAGATGAATTACCAACCTTTCATCATGCAGTTGTTAAAGGTTGATGCTAACAGGTGAATATTGTGACAAGATGTATTACTGCAGCTTCAGTATTTGTGGATATGCTCAATAGGTGTAAAAAATTTGGACAGGTTTGAGAACTGACTTTAACTTTCATGCCATTTAATGTTACCTATGAAGTGTTTCCTATATCTATTGTTAAATTTTGTAATAACAGTGTGCTGTTTGTACTGTGTACATTGCAAAAATACACAGTATGTTGATCAAGATGGTTGGTTAAATCTAATGCCTCAATTCTCAAAGAAATTAATAGGCCATACCAAAACCTAACCTCTTTCACATAACTCTTGGATTACATGTTGACAAACTTTGTGTGTGTGAAGTGGATCTATTTTTAAAGTTAAGTCTGTATCAAAGACCCTTTCAGCAAAAAAAAAAAAAAGAATGCTTGTACAAGCTTAAATTCTTTGGTTATCACTCTTTGTAATGTAGAGATGTCGCTTACAGAGATGGAAAGCTTTTCAAGGTCTGTCTATGGTGTGTGTGTCATATGTGCTGTTTAATTTCATTGATGCTCCAATATAAATTGAATTTGCATAATACAGTAAAGTAGCAGCTGGTACGTGGTTGCCATGATATAACTCAGAGATGAGGGTATTCACTCTCAACTATACCATACAGCAGCAGTGTGTAGCAATGTTGTTCAAACTATCCACAGAAAGAGTTCATTTGACTTAGTGTAATGGGTCAAGTCAAATCAAAATGGCTGATCATGTGATAGACCAGTCTGTATTCTGCATGAAAACTGCCTTGTTTACATTTGAAGTTGTGGTTTTCTCCTTTGGATAGCCTTACTGGAAGCTAGAGGTATACCGCCTCATCTTTTCAACGCCCTTGGACCTCGTATGCAACACATCCTCAACAGAAGTATGGGGACTGGAGCAAGTAAGTTAAACAGTCTCATTGTATAATATAGTCTACCCTTGTTTATTTAGTTCAATACATTTAGCAGTAAATACTCATAGATAGTTTTGTGAAGTTTTGTTACTGTGCTTTCTTCATAGTGTAGACTGTCCATGATTTTATGTGTACCATACATACAGAGGTATGTTAGAGACCGCCATAGTTTAAGGTATATATAATTTTGTATTATGAACATTGTAGTGCTCTCAGGTAAATTTGTTTATGAAGTAGCCTACTATAGTTAGAGTTGTTCATTAAAGCTAGCAAGGAGAGAGTAAGGTTGAGGAAGCTTTTAATATTGATTTTTAAATTGTGAGTTTTTATGAGTACCTGTTAATAGTATGTTGACTTGTGATGTGTGTTGTTTCAGACAGATTCGTATACTTTATTGTAATACTTGCATTTCACCAAAGGCTTTCTATGCAATGTGATTGCATACAATTGGGTGAAATCTGAAGCAGACTTGTTCAGTCATTGTGCAGAGTTTTTTTAGTGTAGTTAAGTGCTGGGTAATATCTGCTCTGGGTATTTTTCTTTTTCTTTTTTTTGTTTTTTTTTTGTATTTCAATAAATTGTGAGTTATATTTTCACTGTGGGTGGTCTTCGTTGTCATCTAATCATTCAAGGATTGTTCAAGAGACTTACTGGGAGATGTGCTAATAATACTATTTTAAATTTGGAAACAAGTTTGTTTAGCAAGTAATTTTACACTAGGAAGTGAGAGGGGGGCTGACAAAGTTAATATAATAAACAAAATTTATGTTTTGAGGTTTTGCATGCATTTTGTTTCACAAAAAAATATGTAACTTCTTTTAGATTGTGTGTAGGTGCTGTTTATAGATACTATTATATTAATACCATGGAGATTTGGTGCTTAGGAAAGTGATGGATCTTGTAGGGGGCATCAATCAGCAGTGTTACAATCTTTGTAGTGGCTTTTGAGTGATGGGTAATTCCATGAAGTTGGGGTTCAAATTGTGACATAGGTGTCAAAATTTAGACTTTGGATATTTGTTACTAAA